>CATIWJ010140620.1:0-22025 GCA_949640765.1 Croton laevigatus | reverse complement strand
AATGTGCGAAAACGAAAGTAAGTTCTTTCATTTGAGGTCTCTCTCAAGTCTCCGACGAAGGCAACATTTGTCTGCTGCATTGAAGGTATTTGATTTCTGGGAATGTGTTTTAGCTATTTTTGCATGTAGAGTTCTATTTCTAGGAATAAGCACATCTTATCTAATTGTTTATTATTTTTGCTAGATACCCATTTAATTCTTCAAAGTTTCCGAATGACACATGTTCATACAGCTAGCCAAGATGCATGTAAAAGCACTATAGAATTAAATAAGAGGTGAAATTAATTTGGAAGTGATTTCCTTTTTCTCTTTTACTGTATTTATATATATAGACTAATAAAAGGCAGTGACGGCAATTAAAATGAGCAGAGCAGAAGAGGTTTAAGTGGAGCCGCTGTTTTCTGTAAGGAAGAAGAAAACGATGAAGAAGATGAAAAATTTTAAAATTAGTCCTTCATTTTTTTAAGCTTTTTTAAAAGAGCCTGTAAAATTATATTTTGATCCTTCTACCATTACTTTAACAGAAAAAATAGACGGAAGGATATAATTGTCAACAGATTTGAAACACAAGGATATTTTTGTTCGAAAAAAAAAATAGAGAGAAAAATGTAGAATAGAGTAAAACTCATGGAGATTTTTGTAAATATCCCAAAAAAAAAAATTCAAATGGAAGAATGACTGATGTGGCTAGTTGTGAAAAATCGAACGGTAGGAAATGTTGTGATTGAACAATAGAGATGGCTAGGATGGAGAAGGGTCGATCGTGGACGGAAACATGAACATGTTATGATGGTAAAATGGAAGGGCTGCTATGGGTAAAGATTAGAGAGAGTTGCACGGATGGAAAAGGGCAAATTTAAATTTTTTTTATTTTCATAAATATAACATGGTAAAAAATGCGAACTATGCACCACATAGTTGATAAGTATCGCAAGTCAATTCTTCCACCACGTGAGGCAAACAATTTATATGTGCAAAAATTAAGCAAATTTTAAAATTTTAATAAGTTGAATACTATCTTCAAATTTTTTTTTTTATGTATTTTTTAATTTTTTATATTTTTATTTATAGTAAATTTTGTAATTATTTATTATTAATTTTTTTATTGGTATCGGTGATAAAGTAAATTATTTAAAAGGTTAGTAATTGTTTATTATTATTCCTGCCTTAGTATTGATACAAAGCTGATTTTGTTAGTACTTGTGAAAATGTGAACGTAAAAAAATGAAAAAATCGGAAGTAGTATTAAATTTTTAAAAATTATTAAATTTTAAAAAGTGAAACAATAAATTTATTATTATACTTATATAAAATAATAAATAAAAATGTACAAAATATGTTAGAGAGAGAAAATGAAAATACAATTCTTAAGTGGAAAAATCTTATGTAAACCAAGTGTTTTTTTTTTTTTTTTAACATACTTATGTAAACCAAGTTAATAGTAAAGATTTGGTTTTAAAATTGTTTTAAATATACGAACACACAATCTAATTTGACTTTACCAAAATGATAAAAAAACAATCAATTGCACGGGGGAGAGAGAAGAGAACAGAGCACATAATCATATGATATATACTTAATTTAATTAATTAATTATAACAAACATAGATTAGCAGGTGTTTTGTCATCCTTAATCCCATTTAGAACTGCAAAGACCAGGCCTTCGTCGAGAAAAAAAGTTAATTCCCCACCATTTCTTTATTATTTCTCTACGACAAAGATTCGTCGCCATATATATATCTCTCTACAAAATCATCACTCTCTCCTATCTTTATCTCTCTTTCCATTTCTTTCTTTTGGAACCCGCAAGAAGATTCAGGAAAAAATGGCTACCAACGAAGACCTTGCTGAAGAAATAGTTCCCAATGGATATCCCATTGGAAAAGTGAAGCAGACCCTCAAAGACCGATCTAAGGTGCACCAAATCTTGCCTTCTTTATTGGTTTTTAGCCTCTCTGTTTCTCCTTTTTTTGTTTCTTTACGTTTTGTTGATCTGGGTATCTTTGATTCTTTTTGTATTAGAAAGTTGCTGAAACAAAGGAGAAAACAAAGGAAATCTTATCTAAACAGGCAGTTAAGATCGCCAAACAAGCGGAGGAACATGAAAGCTTCATTAGTAAGGTTGGCGGTTGGCCCTTTTGTTGGTATTGTTATATTAGATTCTTTGGGGATTTTGCCATTGAATTGATGCTGGTTATAATTTATAAAAGATCTGTTCTTGCTGTTACATTCCCAGTTCTTGATTGATACTTGCATGTTAATGAACCGATTTCAAGTTGATTTCTTTTTTCCTGTTTGTATTTTGTTGATATAGGTGACTCATCTTCTTGGTGTTCTTGGTTTTGGGGGATTTTGCTTCCTCCTTGGAGCAAGTGAGTATACTTTTTGTTTCTCTTCAACAATGATGAGAAAGGTTACATAATTTGACTTATTCTTTCTCTTCTTCATGTTTATTGTGCAGGGCCACAAGATATCCCTTATGTATACTGCTTGTTTTACATCATATTTGTTCCTCTTAGGTGGATATACTATAAGTTCAAGAAATGGCATTACTATCTTCTGGTAAGATATGTACTTGTCTAGTTACTTCTTCTAGGCACACGAGTCTTTGTGTTAAGAAATTTGGAAATGTATATGGAAAACAAGAAGAATTTATGAATCACTTGTTTGAGATTTGAGTTTCATGGTTTATGAGTTCAGTAACCTCTAACATAATATTTAAAGATTTGGCCTTGACATGCGTGGGATGTGGAATGGTGAAGCAGGATATAGTTTTCAGAATTTTCTCTTACATAGGCAAAACTTCTCTAAATTCTAAAAAATGGTTGGTTAACCATGATGCAATGTAATGATGATTAATTGCATTCCATTTTGCCCAACATTGCATAGTGTCAAAGAACAAGAAGACTTTTATCGTATCTAATTCTGAGTATGCATTTATAGGTTGTTGCTCTTTCAATTTTCGGTACAGTAATTTTGATCTTTCACAAGATTAAGAATCTAAGATATCTATAACCAAAAGTTTTTGTTGTATATCTACTTGATGCAGTGAGCATATTGGCTGTTTAGGAATTTAATTATGTTATTATTTTAGGATTCTCTTAATTATTTAGCAAGTTTTCTTTTTATTTTCTGTTTTCTTCTCTATTTAGGATTAGTTATTAGTTTCCTTATGTATTTAGGATTATTATTTAGTATGATGTACACAGTTTTATTGTTATTTTTATTAGAAATATTCAGATTTCTGAATTTTGAGGTTATCTTTATGAGATCCATGTTTGTTCCACTACAATCTTTCTGATCTAGCCATTATTTGTTGAGATATTCTTGCCTACATTTTTCCCCTACGTCACTACATTTTGATGATCAAATAATGTGGGGAAAATAACTGACATACTTCTTTGCACTTTCAGGATTTCTGCTATTATGCCAATACAATCTTCTTGATAGATCTTCTACTATATCCAAAGAATGAAAAGCTTTTTATGGTGTGCTTCTCATTTGCTGAAGTAAGAAACTAGTTGTGGAGCAGCTTGTATGTTTGAATTGAAGGATGATAATTCTTATCTTCTTTGACTTATTATTAAAATGATGATGCAGGGACCATTGGCATGGGCAATTATTGTTTGGCGTTGTAGCTTAGTTTTTAGTTCTGCAGATAAAATTGTCAGTGTCCTTATACATCTTCTACCCGGTAAGTTGGTCCTTTTATGGAGTCACATATAGATATACTTGATGCAGAATTTCTTTTAGGCACAGGGGGTTAGTCAAGATAGCTTCTTTTATATATTCTCAAGAATGCTGAGAAGGGTTTAATTTTGCATATTTCAAAATTGGATGCACATGCTAGTGAACCTTATTTTAATAGTCATGGATGTTGGCTAGCAATTGCAAAGATCTATGTGTATTTATGTCTTAATTGGAAGTGATAAAGTCACTTAAATCAAAGGTCATCATAATTTTCTAATTAAGAAACAATCATTTCCATGACATAAACTATTCCAATTTCTCCAAATAATTCTGTATATATTCATAGTCTGGTGAGGATTCCAGTGAATAGAACTTAGAAGGGACTGCAATTGTTGTTAGTATTACTTTTCTCCAAGTACAACAATTAATCAGCTGACTGAGAATGGAACGCGTCGACTTCTGTTCGTGGTATTGAATATTTGGTCATCTGTAATTAGCTTCAGAAATTTGAAGCATCTAACAGAAAATTCTGCTTTCAGGTTTAGTTTTCTTTACCATACGGTGGTGGAATCCAACAACCTTTGAAGCTATGCATCCTGAAGGAACTTTGCGCAGAGCTTCATGGCCATATGTAGTAGAAGAGAAGTACTTCCTGTTGACATGGTTGTTCATAGTGCCACTATTTGCCTATACCCTTTGGCAAGTTCTCTATTTTCTGATCGTCAATGTCTTGCGTCGGCAGAGATTCTTAAGAGATCCTGAAGTCATGACATCTTACAGGTTCAAAACTCACACTATGGTCTCTCTCCCCATTACATAAGATAGATATATGCCATATGCATCTCATTCTTTTTATTTAAAATTTAGGGAGCTATCGAAAAAGGCTCAAAAGGCGAACAATATATGGTGGCGTTTAAGTGGTTTGCTCGGGGATCAGAATCGAATGTTGATGTACATTTTGTTGCAAGCTGTATTTACTGTTTTAACAATGGCATTGACAGTCCCGATCTTCTTATCATATGAACTACATGTGGTTTTCCAAATACTCAAGATCTCAGCTGCCGTGTGGAACGGAGGAAGCTTTCTGGTGGATGTAGTGCCAAGGCAGGTCATTCTAAAAGAAAAGAGGAAATCAGGAACGCAACCAGCATCCAACCAGCAAGAAGACCAGTCAGTTAACATGCAGCAAGAACAACCTGCAAATGGAACAAATAATATAGATTCTGCTGTGGTTCATGAGTCCTAACAGTCATGTAAAATTAGTGTTTTAAACTTTCATAACAGGTTGTCATACTTTGTATTAACTCATGTGTCAAGATGTTGTAGTTGTTCTTTTAAGATGTTTCAATAATTCTACCTTTTTTTTTTCACAAAAAATGTTTCTAATTTTGGCATCATTAGTTTTACCCGAAAAATGAAGGGGCAAAAACATTCTTCAGTGTTTATGTATAAAACGACATGGTTTCAATCTACAGTCTCTTCTTAGCTCTTTTGGTATCTAAATAAGGTCGATTGCTATGTAAATAACATTAGGCGTCCTTTTTCCAATACAGGGAAATTATACAGCGAACGTGTTTTTTTTTTTTTTGCCTGGTGATGAACGACTCTTTTTTGATGGACAGAAACATAGATGAACGGAAAAACGTGGCTATTTTTATATGCTTAGCTATTTGGACAATCACAAATGGCGACCAAAATTAATACCAACTTAACTTCTCAATCAGCAGTTGTTTTCTTCTTTCATTAGAGAGCTTATTTCTGAAGCTCATCCCACTCAGTAATATATATATATATACACATATATATATATATGCGCACACAGCAAATCTGTTGTCCTAAATCTGAATCTAATGTCATGAGCTCCTAAACCTTAATTTAATTATAAGAAAAAAAAAATAATTTGTAAAATAATATTCTTTGTAATTTTATTATAAATAAATATATTAATATAATTTATTATTATTTTTCAACTTTTCTTCAGTTCAAACAAACGACAATTATTCAAATGAAAATTTAACTTTCCTCCATCTATTTTTCTAAAAAAAAAAATTTTCAAGAAAGCAACTTTCTTTAAGAAAGTTAAAATCTGCCAACCAAAGTGTCCTAATGTATGAAATGAGAATCCTAATATTTAAAAAATAAATGGTAAGTATGCTTTTATGACAAATTTGCCATTTATCTTATAGCCATCAATTCTACAATAGATGATAGATTTAGGATAGAACGACAAATTGGTCATTGTACTTAAATTTATTTAGTGAAATTTTTTTCCTTTTTAGAAAATTTTAATTAGCAAACGTTTCCATTATCTTATTAAACATGTTATTTGGATAAGGCCAAGGAGTTGGCGCAGTGGTTGGCTGCTCCGCTCTTTTACCGGGGAGACCCGGGTTCGAGCCTTACCCCCTCCCCTAGGTTAGATTCACTGTTTTCCTCATGTATCAAAAAAAAAAAAACATGTTATTTGGATATTATTGTGTGTTTTTTAAAATTTGATTATGGATACTTTTAGACTTTTAGTTATTTTGAAATTGTGATTAGTCACGCAGCTCATTTTCAAGAAAGTGCTATTCTAATTTTTATTATTTTTAATTTAAATAATTAATGTTAAATTAAATAATTATACCCGTAGATAAATGGGAATGGGACGGAAAATGTAGTAAATTTTCTATTCCTTAATGCATTCGGAGAGCAAGTAGTTAGTTTTTTAAACTGGTTTAAATTGGATATGATATTTTGGTTTTTCTTTTTTTTTTACCTTTAGTTACCCCAAGGTTTAAACCCAGGATTTTTTGTCTCTGGTGACTTATCTCACCGCCAGGCCAACCCCTTGGGTTATATTGATATTTTGGTTGGTACTTGATTAGTTGTCATCAAACATTTCATTACATACAAAAACTTATTTTTTTCCCAAAGGAACATATAAAAAATAATGGAATACAAAAATCATATCTAATCACACGACGCTTACAACAGGATTGAGTTGAAAAAACTCAGTCAGTATGAGAAAATAAAAAGAAATGATTGCTTCTTTTAATGCAACTCCGTGCATCGAACGGGTACGAATCCTGGTTCGACTTTAAAAATTAAAACACAATTCCAATCTCTTCCCTTTTTTGACATTAATTTACAAATCCAAAGGCAACAGAAGTTTGCTCAGTAATATTTACCAATTCATTCGCTATCAGCACATCATCAAATAATCAAACAACCTAGCTGAAAAATTACTCAAAACCTTCAGGACGACGGGTTTTGATCATGGTATAGGATAGGATCATAATATAAATTTTTTTTTTCTCCTGATATTGCATGCCATAGAGAAGAGAGATCTAACATCAGGTAAAAGAGGAAAAGAAAAAAGGAAGACTAAATACAAATTGTTTCCCGTACAAATCATGGCCTATAAAACGCGGCAAGATGTCAGATTACAATCAAAAACCACTACAACACCCCAAAACCAACCAACCAACCAACAAACTATATATGAAAAGACGCCTGCCTAAGGGAAATAAACAATGGAAAAAATTAAAAAATTATGAGTGTAGCCCTTTGTGGGCAACCAAAGGGGGGCACACCAATACTGCCACCCCTTCTATGACTTGCAGATTATCACATTAACAGTGAAAATGGCTGCTTAAACCATACCCCTCTTGTTTATTTAACGCAAGGGGATGCCGTTGAACAGGATACCAAAGATGGTATCCAAATGCAAAATATATTATACACATGGATGGCGAACAATGAAGTAGGTCCTATGCACAAGTCTTTTACCATGTTCTTGCACGAGACATCCCCACAGATGTCTGTGCGAACAAAAAGGATTTGGATAGAAGGATGATCATGAACATCACTCGGACCGTGAAAGCAAGAACCCGAAACCGGAGTTTTCACGAATTAATGGTGGAGGATCTATCTCGGCTATCTCTACTTTTGGCATTGACTTGGAAATGTCATCTACGGTGAATGGAATGCTGCACAAGTTGTAAATATTGCAACTGGACTTAGATGTGTTTTGTGCCTTATGATGTGTATATAAGAAAAACTTCAAATAACAATGAAGAAAATACTTTGGAAATTATTGGAAAAATACTACCTCGAGTCATCATCTAACAGAAAAGAACTACTGACAGCATTGTTTGAGTCCTCTGTCATCATCACTCTCATACTAGATATAACCTGTTAAACAACTCGTTTTAGAATGGAAAACCCAAAAGATAGCTTGAATTTAAGCCTAGCAAGGACAGATAAATATCATCAGCAGTCAGAGATAAACTTACTTCTGAAGAGACGCTATGAGTTCCATATTTATCATCCCAGTACATTGTACTTATCCTGTATAGCTGTTGTATGCTCAGCACCTGAAGAAGCAGCAAGTATTATGCATGGTACATGAAAGAAAAAGGATGAACAGAAAATAGACTTCAATGTTACAAAATAACCAGATTAAGAAGATAAAGAGGTACTGACAGGGCAAAGTTCTTTTGTAATTTCAGTTAAGGTCTTCTTAGGCTTTTGATGTATGACCTGATTGTGACATTGAAATGAACAGGAGGTCAACACATTATGAGTATTATAATCACAGAGATAACGAGATATTAGCAGCTAAGGACACAAGCAGTACCAGGAATCCAACTGCCTGTCTTATATGCTTCAATTCATCCCAAGCTGAACCAGCAAACTGAAAAAAAATTGTCAGATATAAGACTAAGGTATTGTTTGGAAAGGAAAGAAAATGGGGAGGAAGGAAATAAGGATAGATTTTGTCTTGGGATTCTCAAAATCCTTTGTTTGGAATGGATGGAAAGTAAGGAAGGAAAATATCCATTATTTGGAATTACCTTACTTTCCTCCCAAATAGGAAGGAACATGAGAGAGAGAGGGAGAGAGAGAGAGAGGATTGAGCAAAATTTAAAATTCTCTCTCCAATTTTTCCTTTCAAACCAGACAAAATAAAAGAAAATTGAGAGAAAAATAAACAGTAAAATTTTTTCCTCAATTTTTCCTTCCTCACTTTCTTTCCTCCCTTTTTTCCAAACATAGCATAAGATTGAAGGGAATAAAAAGCAGGAAAAATTCTAAATGCTCACTTCCTCAGTTGCCTCGTAGCACCACTGCTCTAATTCAGCCAAACCTGCTTTCACATATTCACCATTACTGAACGAGCAACACTCACGCCGCAAAAGAAGACTGCACAATGTATAAGTTGAGATCAACAATACATAAATTGCATGAAAATGCCTATCTTTCCTATTGTCCAAGAATTAAATAAAATGATGAACGGAGATAAGAAAGAGATGAGATTCTTTCAGGCACAGGCATATTGGAGAGGTGGGAGGGGGGGAGGAACTACCCTGACCACCCAACTCCTCAGGTAAGGAGCTGCCAGCCATGGGTTCACATCCTGCCACCTCGGTTTTCAAAGCATTACCTATTGAATAATTGAACATTGATGAATGAGAATATTTGAGTGAACACTTTGCGCACTAAGTAGGGTGGCACCTGCAAAATGAGATATCAAATGGTGACATACTTCTCCTAGAAGGTCATGGTTGTAGACATTGTCTAGAATAGAAAGAGCACACTCTGTCATCACTTACATAATTTGCTTTCATTATCTTCAAATAATTGTTTAAGCTTTTCACAATGCTTTGCCAATGAGCAATCAAAGCTTGCTGAGCAACAGCATTGGCATGAGACCGTCCTTTCACTAAACTTGCCCGGGAAGTTCTTGGTGCCTGCATTCATGTTCACAATAGAATGAACAAATGAAATGTACGGCCTTGCATGCATATGTTAGTATGTGCGCTTTAAGCAATACACACACACACATAGAGAGAGAGAGAGAGAGAGAGTGAGTGAGTCAATCCTGATCTGAAATATAAAATTTAAACATTCTTCTCATCAATTTCATTCAATGATAGTAACAGATGAGAATATGAGCACCGAAGCAACTAAGCAGCAACCTGAATACATAATCCAAGCAATGGAGAGATCTCTTTCTTCAGATTGTCCCTAATCATTCCATATATCTTCTCAAGGAAGGCAGTAAGCTGTTGCTTAAACAGTAATGCTGGATACTTGGCCTCAACCTGCCGCAAATCATCCAGTCTACTAAGTGCTCGGCCGTTAAGAAAAGAGAGCCCGGCACTTTGAGGAGACGCCCGCAATCCCTAGAATCCATGAAATCAATCAGAACAGAAAAGAAAAAAAAAGCCGGCTATTTAATCATAGGATGATGCACTAATGTAAGAAAAATAACAACTCACTTGAGACATCCTCCCAAAAAGAGAAGCCGAAGTTGTTCTCCGCCGTTGTGGTGTTAAACTGGCTGCTCCACTTGCTTTAAGTGTATGTTGAAGCAGAAGCAACAATGTGGATGAATTAGATAACCAGTAGGCTAAAACATCGTTGTTATCTGGGGCCTTCAAAGAAAAAGTTCCAGCATCAGTCATACATTCATAACTTTATGGTGTTTATGCCAACATGGCATGGCAAGCAAAGCAGAGTTCTTCTGATTGTGTTCGCAAAGAGGCAAACTAATCTCTGCAGATAAGCTTATAATTTACCTCTATGGCTGAAGCTACTGTTTGAATGATACGATCAAACACACTAGTTCTTTCAACTTCAAAAGATCTCCATTGAAGAAGGCATTTGTAAATGAGACAAGCAGCAACTGGTTTGCCCCCTGAGAATCCCAAGTTTTGCGAAACACACTTGATCAGTAGGTCTTGGTTCTCCTGAAACAGGGCAGAAAAATTGATAAAGCTCAACACAAGTATTTTACACTTCAAATAAGAAAAACAATAACACCTCTGGTGTTACTTATTTAATTAAATGCTCAACCAATCAATCAAACAAGTGGCTTGCATGTATACCAAAGCTGCTTACCTGCTGCTTTTCATTGAGAGATTTTTGTGGTTTTTCCTCAGAATCAGGTTCACGTGCATTCGATACAGCAACAACTCCAATATCCTGAGACACAGAATAGGCAGTATTGAATGGTTTGTTAACTTACCTACTGCACTGGTAACATTGCAATTCATTATTATTATTATTAAAGAGGATAAAAGAAGTCTCCTTACTGATGTGACCTTTGTTTCTCCATTTGCAACGTTTCCATTCTCCGGAGTTCTCTGTTATTTAATAAGTAAGATGAATTTATAACAGCTTTTACATCAGAAAGGGAAGGCAGGTAAACAAAACAAAAGAAGTCCTAATCAAACCTGTATGATAATTGACTTTGGCCGTGTAGACAAGGACTTCCCTGTTGGAGACATGGTCAGCGCTTGTTGACGGAGAACTTGATTCTCTGACTCCAAGTTTGAGAGTTTCTCCTCTAGCCTAAAATGTAAGCAATTGAGGATTAGAACTTCAGAAGTACAATGAAAATTGAATGTGTGATTATAAATGATGAGGAGAATGTGTTTACACAAACACACGAGCAGCCAAAACAATTATGAAGTTATGGATTGTCACTTGACCAGACAGGAGACAGGAGCATTGAATTTGGTTAATCAGGTATATGATACAATTACATGCTATAGATTTACACCCATGGAGGTGAATTAAGCTAAGCATTAACAAACCTTTGCACTGAGTCCTGAAGTTGATCCACCTTTTGTTCTGCATCCTCGAGTTTCTTGCCCAATTCAGAGTTCCTTGCCTCAGCATTGGCAGAAGCTTTCTTTGCGTCTTCTGTTGCCTGTCTTTCTGATAACAGAGAGGCCTGCACAACAACAGAAAATCATCAAGTCCCCTACAGGCTCAATGGGATAACCTAGAGGAGGTCATTTACGTTTGTCAACTCTCTTTTATGATTGGGAAAAAAAAACTTAATGCAAAACTAATTTGCTTGTATGTATGCTGATCCACTTATGAATCACCCATTTAATATGATTTCTGTTCTCTGTTTATAACAGCAATATACTTATCAAGAGAAAGAATAGAAGATGATAATGCATTGTAATAGATTTCACTTAAAGGTTTAAGCATCCATGCTAGAGTGCATACCTTCAAACTCTCAACCTCAGCAGTTAACTGTTCAACCTTTTCTGTATCTTGAACAAGAACAGGGGTCTCCTTAATGACTGGAGGTGCCTCTTCAATAGCTTTCCGGGCTGCTTCTCGTTCTTTGATTACTCTGGCATTAGCTTCTTCCATTTGTAATTGCACTGCATGCAAAGCATCCTGTAACTTCGCAATTTCTTGAGCCTTTTCCTCTTCCAAATCGGTCTGGTTCAAATCAAAATAAAATGATATGATCAGGCTGAGCAATTTCTCTAATTGGTACTGTTATGAAGTAACATTAAGTACCCTTAATCTCTTCTCAAGTTGTAATCGCCAAGTCAGCTCTTCCACACGCTTCTCTAATTTGTCTTTTGCTTCTTTAAGCGCACCTGTCTCTCTTGCAGCCTGAAAAACCACTAAAATCATTACCATCTGAATTCTTCCACTAAAGATGATGCATGTTCAAAAAATCCTGTTTGAAACCAAACCAAATTAAGAAACATGATCAAACCATTTTCAGTTGTCTTAGTTCTCTCCGAGCAACTCTTCGCCTCCAGCCACATTGAGAAACTAAAGCAGCCTTCTGAAGTTTCTTATAATAAGAAAATGCAATATGGTGACGCAATTGTGCCTGAAAGTATCACCAAAATTAACTAGAGTAATCAACCATGTGGTTGAGGTTCAAAAGAGCAATCAATTTGATTCCAAATATAGAAAAGTTCTACATTCCATAGCTTTAAACAACAAAATATAAAGGGAACAGGCATGGGCATAAGACCTGGATAGCAATGGCAGCTTTAGTTTGCTTTCTAAATCTGAATTCATCACGAGCAGTCATTGCCCTTAAACCAGTCTGCAATGTCACTGCAGATAAATATAGAGTTAAGTATGACTTTCTTGCAGTGTAACGTCGGAAATTTCTCTGGATTTTCAAAGCTGCAGCTTCCCGTCGCAACTCCTCAAATAGTTTGCGAGCCAAGACACCTGATAGTAGTTGCAAACAAAAAAAAGGTTGTTATCTATTAGAATTGAGTCAATTAAAAAAAGTGGAGCAGTACAATTCATTGTCAGACAATAAATAAAATAACTGTTCTCAAAAAGCTTCACAAACATTACCTTTTAATTGGACAAATTTATATTAATTGAACTACTTATGTCTTGCTGTCATTTTTCTTTAATTTCATATAATCCCCTGCTCCCAAGAAGGGAGAAAGAAAAATCTCCCTCCCCCCACTCTCACACATGTAAACAAGCAGACAAATGCGCATACAATACAAATAAAACACAAAAACATGGCTGTGCATTCAAGTACAACCATTCTGTCATGTATGAGATTCTACAGGTTATTGGAGTACAACAGTAGAATGGTACAGAAAGATTGAACAGCAATAACATCAGGAAAGCAACAAAATGCAAACATGAGTATATAACAAAAATTGAGGGTTGTTTTAAGAAAATACCCCGACAATGAGATTGCAAGTGAATAGCAGCTTGTCGTAACGAAATAAACTCCTTGCGTGCAATGTACGTTCTGATTTGTCTTTGGATGGTTCTTGCTGCATTTCCAAGTACCTCTGCTCTTCTTGCATCCAGTTCAGCCATCTGACCAGCTCTGAGGAAGACCTTTGTCTTACCTATCTGTGAAGCCAACAATCTTACAGACGTTTTGATATTGAAAGTCCAATAACCAATTGGCAAGATACAAAATTTACATAAGAAAATTACAGATGACACATTAAATGTGATACAAAACCAGAAATTGGTTAAAGTGTGATTAGGAAGTGGATAAGGTATCCCTTGTATGTAGCACATTTGAGGTTCAAACACCACTACTAGCCTGCAGCCATGAATTGGAAACCCCCACCCCCCAAAAAAAAAAAAAAGAGAATGCCAGTGGAACCATTCTATACCTACCCCTTTTCAGCCACTCACCCTAATTATACAGATGTTCTTTAGGCAAGTAAACACATGCACAGTTAAAGATGTCAACAAGTGACAGCCACAAGAAAAGAAATATAGAAGAGATGTGTTCTGTTTCATTGTTCATTATAACTTCATCAGACAGCCATTCTTGTCATCCTCATACCAAGCACACCCCATTGTTATCATCCTAAGTAACACAATAATACTTATAGTTACAAAGAGAACATTCTTTACCTGATAACCTTTCAATCCCATTTTATCTAGAATCATTTGGCAAGCAACCTTATCATCATGGCTGAACAGAATGATTTGACAATAGTTCATCAGAGAAGTAAAATCCTGAACAAAGTGAAAGAGCATAAACCAGAAGGCATGCTGAAAAGAGTTTTTGGCTCATTGAATTTAACTTACTTTCCTTCCAAAACTTCTGGAGCAAGAACACCGAAGCGGAGAAGGAACTCATAAAATGTTCGTCTAGTTGGATATCCAGCACAGCTGATCCTAATCGCCTCTAGAACACCCTAGATATATATTTCCAAAATAAATAAATACACGTCATCATTTAACCAAAAAGGTCAGGATCATAAGTAAAATATGTGAAATCTTGTAGGCATGCATGATGAACAATAACATTAAACAAAACAGTGTTATTATACTTACACCGCAACGTAATTGCTGGATAATGTTAGCATTCTCAAAAATCATGGGCTTAAGAACATTATTTGGCTTGACACATCTGATATAGTGGGGCTCAGTTGAACTCAAGGTTTCCATCAACGATTGAAGTTGTAGCTGCAGTTTTTAAACAAATCTTCCATCATTAAGATTAATAGATTCAAAACATTTTATCAAATATAGACTCCTCATCTTCATCAAATAAATTAGTTAAGTTCACTTCTAGAAGAGGGCTAGAAGCAAAAAAATAGTACCTTAAAGCGTGACCCAATCGAAGAAAATTTAGAGGATTTTGAAGATTCCTCTGGAAGTGGAGGAAAGAGACTAGCCACAAAGGAGCACTTTGAGGCTGTCAGGAGACCCTGATGCTCCGCTACTACATAGTCTTTGTTTTTGTCAAGGAACTGATCAGCCAGATAAGATACCTGGAAAGAGGATGCAGATATTTTAGTGTAAACTAAAGTTTCAAGAATTGAACAAAAATCTACAAGAAAACTAATCTTCACCTCTCCTGCATAATGAGATATGGTAAAACTAGTGCGAGAAAGCTTCGGTTTGATAAAGCGCTTGTTGTTTTTAAATGTCTGGTACAACTTCTGAGCAAAAGTTTCATGTGTTGATTTAGGAAACATGCTGTATAGAGGGCATTTGAACATACTCAAGTCAATCTTTGAAATATCCGAATATAAAATGTTAGAGAAAGAACATAAAAAGCTACACACCAGGCTTCATCTAGAAGAGCAATAATTCCCCCAGGTTTCTGCAAAATATCAGAGAGACAATCTTAAACAATTACACAATTTTCAAATGTACCAAAAATGAAGGTTCAGCGCTCCATCAAGCATCTAATCTTCAAACAAATGAAAATAATATAAATCAAAACATTAGTCAGGTACAAGACCTTTTCAATAAGATCCAACACGTCTTGGTTATCAACAAATTCTATGTAGCTCCAATTTATTTCTTCTTTCGTGTACTCTTCCTGCTCCATTTTGAATACATGCTGCAAACATACCATCATCGTGAAGTCAAATTCAGCAAGCCAATGATTCTAAATCAGCGGGTAAGGAAATCTTGGGAAGGAACCAACCTGATTGAAATGCTGTTGCAGCTTCTCATTTGTAAAATTGATGCAAAATTGCTCAAAACTGTATTAAAAAGGCAACATTGTTAGTGCGAAGTAATGGTGCAAAAGATTTTTTTCGCAAACTCTGAAATTCACAGGTTTACCTATTGAACTTAAAACTTTCAAAACCATATATATCAAGAACTCCAATTAACTGTTTTGAGTTTGGATCCTGCCCAATTGAGCTGTTAATTTTGTCCACCAGCCTGCAAAAAAGTTTGAACATGAATTTGTTGGGAAAACAAATGCATAAGCAGATGATTTGGAATGCTCATAGGTTTCCCTCTCATTCTCATTAACGGCCATTGCTATCAAGTGTGAATCCCCTTTGTGTGGGTACAAATAAACATAAGCATATATACAGATAGGAACAAATTGTAAGTCCCTTTACCAATCAAACAAGCGTGAATAAATGGTTTTAGCCAATGCATCTCTGCTAACCAATGCACTGAGAGGATCAAGCGTCCGTGTAATAACCTCTTCTGGAGTCACCATAACACGCTTTATCAACGCATCTTCCAAGCTCTTGGCATCACATCTATATTAGAATGCAATAATTAATATATCGGGTAAAGACAATCATACAGAACACGATCTCACAAAGCAGCTCAAAATATCTCTGAACAACATCAAAAGAGAATGGAAGGGAATGAATAAGATATATACTTTAGCAGCTCTGCTGTTGTATTAAGATGGAACCTAGATTTTTCATCCTTGATTACGGAAGAGTCTATCTCCTCTCCCTTTGCAAATTCAATGTTGCCAAGATGTAGAATTGCAGCTACAACCCTAAAAATTGCCTCCTGAAAGGGTATGTAATATGCAAGTTATGTGTGCATGACAAAGCACACAATATCTTTTAGAAGCTAATAGAAGGCTGACCTGCTCTTCATCACTAATGCCAACTATATCCATTGCCCTTCTAGTTGCAAGATATTCCTCAGCATCATTTACTCCATCCAGCACATAGCAGTTGGATTGGTTCATGTAATGATAAGATTTAGGGTCTCCCAATTTAAACCTCTCTCTTTCCTGAAAATTTAAGGGGCGGTGATAGTTATATCACAAGTACTGGCAACACAAATGCAATGGTGAAAGGATAGGTTCAATATTAAGCCAAAGAATCAGTACCTCAGGTGGGGCTGAACAAAGTAGGTAGAAACAATGATAGTTTCTTTCAGGGTCAGAAATTTGGCAAACCCGAGATCTTTCCAGCAAATAAGTACGAATAGCTGCCCCAGAAATTCTTCCATTCTTGTCAAATTGGATCTCAACAAATTTACCGAAACGACTGCATTTTGATAACAATGTGAGAATGCATGCATCAATTCTAACAATAATAATATATCCCTAATGAATTCAAGGACACATTGTCCAGAACAGGGAGGAGGGACAAGAAAAAGGATTAGAATCAGGATGACGAACAAGCAATCAGAACACCTGAGCCATGAAGTGACCCTCAGACCCAGTACATTTCAATCAACCAGAATAATGCATTACAGCTGAAACATATAGCATCAACAGCATTTCTTGTATTTATGTTCTAAGTGAACTTGTGTCATTCTAGAGAAGAAGGTGAGGAGGATATTCGAAGGAACCATATTCTGCCAAGAGGACACTAGAACCAACCAATCAACCCATATCCTAGCCAACTTGTTCCAAATTGAATTCAAGCCTATGACCTTAGGTAAAGTATCCATAACCATAAAATCGCTCTATTGATTAACTTGATAATAATCTTAATTCTGGAAGAAATCAATGATAAAAATCAACAATGTCATTCTATTAGATTAGTCAAAGTAAAAAGGTAAACACCTTGAGTTGTTGTTCCTGACAGTCTTTGCATTGCCAAATGCTTCAAGAACAGGATTGGACTGCCAATTTCAGTAACCCAAAATAGAATGTCAGAGTACACTTTCTGTCATTAATACCTTAAAAGCTATTGATATATAAATCTAAGGCAAAGGTAGGAAACTTTTTATCTTACTTCTAGAACTTGTTGTTCAACAGTTCGCCCTTCCACTCCAGACCGACCACCCATGTATGCAAGATACCGCATGAGCATCTTTGTTGTCTCAGTCTTACCAGCACCACTTTCTCCACTAACTAGAATTGAGTTGCTCTTTCCCTCGTTTATCATCGCTCTGCGCAAGCAAAGCAGAGTACAGCAAAAGCACAACAAGAAAATGTAAAAGTCAAATACAAATAAAATAAAATACCTGTATGCAACATCTGCTACTGCAAAGACATGAGGACTTAGCTCTCCAAATGCAGCACCTTTGTATTGTTCCATCATGTGAGTATCATACAGATGTGGTAGCCTTTGAAATGGATTAATTGCAATCAGAATATTTCCAGTATATGTCTGCAAGTTACATTAAATTAACTTCTTTCATTAGGTCAAACAATGAAAAATACTTTACTCATCGGAAAATTTCTTGAACCAGTATTTGTTCAATACATCAACAGAACAAAGATAATTCAGAAAATATTTACATAGATTTCATTAAGTTCATATCTGGTAGCCAAGTTATACAAAACTCCTGGTTCGTGCAAATATGACAGCTTTGTCATGTCATCTACACCTCCGGGAGGAGCTTCAGTATCCTTGGGAAATACTTTGGATATATTTGCAACAACCTGCAAAAAATTTTGCGTTCCCAACATCAAAAGACAATAATTGAAAACGCATATGTGAAAGTGAGAAGGAATGAAGGGCAAGCTTGAGATGACTAAATGACTCTGAGTATCAACCAGGATTAAAACCAAAGTTACCAATAAACTCTTAATTTTCTAATTGCAACAGATTGTGGTTTGTACAGGAATATTCAGTATGCCATTGCCAGGTCATATTTACTAAGTTACAGAGTAAATGTCACATTCCTAGAAGATGTTATTTATATATGATTATCTATGAAAAGTAACACAACAGTAATGAGTCAGTGAAAACCCACTTTTTTCCCATTTGTGGTATTGACATGAGCTTCTTCACCACTTATTTTGAAGACTTCTCCGTCTATCCATGCCTCATTTGGGTCTTCAACCCATACATGAGAACCAACTATTATGTTAACTGGTGTGGCCTGCAAATAGAAATTACATTAGAATAAAGACCAAGGCTTTTTTTAACAAGCTAATAATTTGATTTTAGATGGGGTTAGACAGTAAATTGAAAATGAATGAGTTGTAAAATTTACTGGCTCTCGCAGTGTTATTTATGACATAAGAAACACATGAAAAGTATCATGGAGATATAATAACTCAGTGAAGGATAAAATTAATGAATTAATGTTCATTAATTTCAAAAACAAAACATTGTGTTTCCAAACGCAATAACATGATATTTCCTCTTTGAAGATTATAACAAACATAGATATATGTGATTAGGGAAAAAAAAAATCTCAATGTTGCATTGCATTTTGCATGTTGATGTTCATAGCATATCAAGCATGCAATATATATCCGCTAAAAAAGCAATGAAGACTTTTGTTTGACCATTGAATAAAAACTAACCAAAGGAAATGAGGGAAGAGAAGAGAGGAAGAGAGCAAGAAAGCAAGGAACAAACAATTCCAGATTTTAGCACATCAACAGCCACACAAAAAATACAGCAACATTCAACAATTCCAGTCAAATATCCACATTCTATTACCAACTCTCTGCCATCCAACAAGAATTTCCCAAGTTTCAGCATTCTCAAATTGGGAATTGTGGTAAGATCATCAGCATACCAACACATACCAACTTTTGAAATTGTTCTAGTACCTCACCATTCACTCCGCATAAATATCAAAATCTTTATTTACTCCCAGAAAATTTTAACTGCCAATCTCAATCATATTAAAAAACTAGATAGCCATCCAATTTTCTAGTTGTCATCCATCAATTACCTAGTTGCCATTTCAACCATGCCTTGGATAAACAAATATTTGCAATAGTTAGTAGTCCCAGCAAGACTAAACCATCCCAGGCATTAAAAATACCAGTACCTTCAAACTAATTTACCAATTGAACAGTTCTATCTATAGTTCCCACTGTCATCCGTTAACTTTACAAAGAAATGATCACCACCATGCAAAAATTACAAGTGAATTATATTGCATCACTTTCTTCAGGTAAACAACAGCTATTTAAAATCTACAATTCATATACCATATCCTAT
The DNA here is from genome assembly GCA_949640765.1 of Croton laevigatus. Classification (NCBI taxonomy): domain Eukaryota; kingdom Viridiplantae; phylum Streptophyta; class Magnoliopsida; order Malpighiales; family Euphorbiaceae; genus Croton; species Croton laevigatus. The sequence goes on along the minus strand of CATIWJ010140620.1, from coordinate 2,442 downwards.
CATCTTAAAATGCAACTAATTAAACAAGCTTGAATTCAAAAATAATCCAAACATACTCAACCAAAAATAAAAATTTAAAAAAAAAAAATCAAATTATCACAAACTTGGCATTCCAATAAGAAACAAAATATCATAAAATCAAATCAACCAATCAAAAATTTTACAAACTAAGAAATATTCTCTTATCTTGAAGTTACCATATCGATCCTATTTTGCGATTTTCTCTTTGTTCTTCAACTCATTACAATAAAAAGACCGGGTCAAAGAGAAATGAAGACACAGCAAGTCGGATCGGGAACAACAACAGCAGTTAGCCGTTGGCTTTGAGAGTTCCAAAGCAACTTCTTCTTGTTCCTCGAAAGCGGCGGTCGAATTGAATTTCAGCTGGAGAAGAAGATGATGATAACCAGAAGCAAACAAAAGCTTTTCGTCAATTTTGCCCCTTTTCAAAAACACTTTTTTTTTTTTCTTATTTTCTCTGTTACTATTTTCCTTTTTTTCTTGTAAAAAACAATTACTTATACAAATCTCATACTCTTTCTACCAGAAAAAAAAAATGAGGTTAAGGAAGCTTAAATACTCAAAAGCAAAGCTCTTTCTTTCTTGTCTGTCTAACTGGTCAAGTGGGGTCCAACCAAGTAGGGAGGCTGGTCGAGCATTTCGTGGTCTCCCACAAACAGTTGAATTTTTTATTACTAATATCTTTTAAAATGCGATTAATTCTAACAACGAGATTATAGCGTCATTAGATAGAATTTACGTAATCTAATTTTTCTCTGTTTTTACTTTTTTACCATACCTTTTCTGCCATTTACTGAAACTGCCATCGTATGAATATACGAAAACGACACCATTTCTGATCTGATCTGTAAAAGTAGTATAGAAATCAAGGTAGCACGTCATTAACCGACCCATTCTCTAATTCAACGACTAACCGACTTCAATTAACAAAAAATGTATCATTTTTTACCTTAAGATCTCATATATTGAAATTAACGTGAACATGATAATGATCGAAATAGGCAAATTTGGGGTTTACTGTTTACATGAGATAGTAAGGGTAAATGCATAATTTTAATCTGCACGGCAGTGGTCTTTCGGGTAGGAAATTAAAAAGTATAATAATTCCAGCTAAGTAAATGAGCGACTGAAAAAAAGAAAATTTGAGACATTACAGAATCATGTCCGCCCACCATTTGCTGGCGCGTAAATGTTTCAGCAAAATATTTGGCTCGGAGAAACTCTAATGTGTGGTCACTGATACTATAATTATGTCCTTACATTTCGATATTCGGACACGTATTCGTACTGCAGTAGATTTTAAATTTGAACTTGTTGCGTTGTTAAGACAGAACGTGGGTTGGGAACAATGAACAACAGAGGACACCAGGGAACAATGAACAACAGAGGACACCAGGGTACAAGTAATAGAAACATGTAAAACTTAGAGCATCCCAATAATACTTTTTATTATAAAGGACATCTTTTGCACAATAAAAAGCATCTTAAGGAATCTTTAAATATAAAGAGTGAATAAATTTGTACAACTCCAATAAACTCTTTATATTTTCAATCTTCATCTTACTTTATCCAATAAACATTTAATGTTTAATTTTTTTCCCTATTTATGTTTACATTGAAAAGATGAAAGAGAAAATTAATTTTAATAAAAAAATAGATATCAATTAATATATAGTATAGGGAATTGAAATATTTTAAGAGTAGAGAGTTAGTTTGGCTCTCTACATGTAGAGAGTCAAACCAACTCTCTAATCTAAAATATAAATATAGAGAGTCTATTGGAGATATTTTTTTTTGGATTGGTTCTCCAAAATAGAGAGTTTTACTTAAATAAAGAGCCTATTGGAGATGCTCTTATTTGAGATTCTCTAAAGTGGTCAAACCGACCCGAAGTACCTAACCCGAAACTGGTTGGGTTCCACTTGAAAATTTGCAATTCAATTTCGGAGTTGACCCAATACCCAATATAGGTGTGCATGGGTCGGGTTTATCTGTTAAGAATCTGGGCCTAACTCACCTGAAAACTCGAGTTGATAGGTGAGGTTTGCCCACATTTATAAATCTTATTAGCCCTTTTCTCCTATCCGATGTGGGATTCTTTCACACTCCCCTCACGCCCAAATTCATCTGGAGCGTGACATCGGCAGTTACTCTGCAGGAGGTCACCCATTACGGGTGCAAGGCCCAACACGGGCCGCCCATTTCGAGCCATCATCATCCATTTCGGACCATCGTCCCAACATCGGTTGAGAGGGCAGGCTTTGATACCATGTTAAGAATCTGGGCCTAACTCACCTGAAAACCCGAGTTGACAGGTGAGGATTGCCCAACCTTGTAAAGACTACATCCTCCTCTCTCCTAATCAATGTGGGATTCCAACACACCCCCTCTCACCCATCACGGGTGAGCACATCAACCCAA
>CATIWJ010140611.1:0-12608 GCA_949640765.1 Croton laevigatus | reverse complement strand
AAATATTAAAATAAATTTTCATAAAAAATAAAAATGGTCAAAAAATTGACACTTACATTTTATAAATAAATATTTAAACATAACTAAGTAAAATGAATCCAAGTCCAAGTATATTGTTCTTATAATTATTTCCTAAAATGTAAAAAAATAAAAAAATTAGTGAAACATTTTGTTTAAAGCAGTATAAAGGATTGACCAATAAGAAAGAAAAAGAGAGTAGGCTGGAGGACGTACCCGCCAAAGTGGGGCCACCCGTATCCGGATTTATCGCTCCACGTATTGCGCCGTGCATTAGCCGTACGATTTAGTGGAGTCTTTTTCTTGTGTTTTTTTTTAAGTGCAGTCTTACCTCCTATTCGCGTCTTTGGATAAACATTTATTAGACCCTCGTAAGACCCACCGCTCACGTAAGTATTTTCCTTTTTTTAAGCGATATTTACAAAAAAAATTTAGAGTTTTACCCTTTTTTTTATATATATATTTTTTTTAGCATATAAAAATGTATTTGCATTTTAATTTTATTGACAAAAATACTATTCTGTCTTTTTTCTATTAAAATAATAATTAAATGACCAAAATATAATTTTACGAATCTTTTAAAAAAGATCAAGAAATGAATGACTGTTTTGCATTTTTTGTCTCCTCCCTCACGCCTCTCCTTCTTCTATTCATCTTTCTCTCCCATTCCAGTTAACAAAAACTTGAAGTTGTTCATATAACAAAAGCAATATTATACGGCATAATAAAACATCAATTCCAGTATTGGAAATACAGAAGATGAACAGATCCTAGAAGCCAAACGAATATGAACTTCACATAGGCAAACTTTGCAGAAGCCAAATTTTCTACTTTGGTTTTTCTTCATTAGGATTTTTCATTTTTTTGCTTCTGATTGATTCTCCAATTACTCAAGTCGATGAGTTTTTTATTCAATGGAAGCGGCAATAGCAGGATCTATTCTTCAATCGGTGATTGGGATTTGCAGACCTGCAACTTCTGTTCACTGATCACCTTTTTTCGCCTCTGATTTTGTGCGACCTTCTATCACACATAGTTTCCCACTTAAGGTATATAAAGATTCATTCTTTAAAGGTTTTTCATTTTCTGATTAGTGATTAGGATTTTAGAGTTTTGCAATTAAATTTGGTCCTTCTTTGATTGAATCATGAGATTAAAGATTGTATTTTTCTTCTAATTACAAGAAGAATCGATATTCAGTATTGTACGAAAATTTAATGGGTTTAGGTAGTAAGATACGTACGATAGTGAAAGCATCATCATCGAATTCTGGTGGGTCGTTAGCTTAAATTGCACCACTTAAGTTGGAATCTCCGGCAGGGTAGTTTTTGTCTCAAATCTTGGTGTATCATCCCATCTTGTGCCAGCAGCAGTTCATCTTTTGGGTTTTTTATTTGATTAGAGATTTTGAAGAAGAAGCAGATTAGATTTGGTGATAATTGATTGATATAAGGAAGCAATTGAATTGGGTAAAATTTGACTAGATAGTTTAAACGAGGTGTGTGTAGGAAAGTGAAAGGAAGATTCGGTAATGGAAGCTTAGAGATGCAAAATTTGACATGTTCATCTTCTGCTTCCATCATCATTTTTTTTCACATTAAGTTAAAAAAAATTGAAAACAATACTTCAATTTTTGATCTTTTTCAAAATGGCCCGTAAAAATTATATTTAGTCATTATGTCGTTACTTTAAAAGAAAAAATAGATAGAGGGTATTTTTATCAATAGAATTGAAATGCAAGGACATTTTTATCTGCTAAAAAAAAGACAGGGAGAAATATATAGGATAGAGTCAAATCCAAAGAGATTTTTGTAAATATCCCATTTTTTAAGGAATAATAGTAACAATATATTATTACTAATTCTGTATTTTTTTAATTTGAGACTTTAAGGCATTTGAACGACTCTAAATAAATAAGATTTTTGGTATTTTTTATTTAATTAGGATAATTATACCATTTGTCTTACAATGGTAAAAGAGAATTAAAATCAAGTATTTATTTAGCTGTTAGATCAATGCAACAGTTATCATAAGAGAGGGGAAGAAATAGGAAAGCGCGTTATTAAATGAAGGAATAATTGGGTTATATGTATAGTTAATATAGGTGCATTTTCTTAAAATGCGGCCAATATTTCCAAACTTTACCTTGTGCAGTTTATTGCATGTTGTTATACAATACTGCAAACTGGATACCAAATGCACACAAAAAAACTCAAAATGGTGTATACAGCCTAATATGCAACCAAAATTATCAAAGAGGCGGAAATAACTATGCCAAAACATGTCCAAATCTGAAAATTGGCATTGTTTGTGAAAATGTGAAAAATGAAAATTCCATATCCTTCTAACTCTTGCCTTCAAAAAAAATTGGAAAAAGTGTAACATTTAACACTCAACCATAACCGCTCAATCATAGTGCTTGAGTTATAACTCTTCCTTGAAAATAGTTTGAAACCCTCACCTCCCCCCCCAAAAAAAAAACCACCAAGTAAGCCCAAATGCCACCAATGAACTTCTTAAATGCTAAGTAGAAGGAAATCTAGGGCTAAAAAAACCCAAATCTGTAAGTAGGAGAGTGACAGAGACAATAGCGACCCAATCTTTCCATAACAAAGGGCAAAAGGGAAAGTAAGTGTTAAAGGAGTTCGTAGAAAGCATGCTACAAAGGGTACCAAAAAAGGGACGAAGGCCTCAAAATCACAAAGAAAGGCTATTACATCATCTTTCGCTGGGCAAAAATGAAAGTCCACCCTTGAAAAGCACGCTATTTAGAAGAAGCCAATAGTGAGGAGAAAGAAATCAAAGAAGTTTTTATTGACCCTTCGGGCAATGAAGAAAATAAGAAAGGAAAGTACGATTGGGATAGGTACAAATTTATAAACAATGATAGAGTAAATTTCTTTAATAAGATTGTGCTTAGGGAGCAATTATTGGTAGGGGTGTTCATGTGCGGTTCGGTTCGCCGAACCAAACCGATAAGCTCAAACCAAATTGAGAAAAGGAGACCAAAACCGAACCGAAACTACATAAAACCGATCAGATACCGAACCGATATCGGTTCGGTGAGGCCAAAAACCGAAATATATAACACCTTCAACCATTTTCTCAGTAACACCTTCAACCATTTTCTCACTAACCAAACAATCAATTTCCTAGTAACCAAACAAGTTGAATAAAGAATATAATCAGATTAATTAGAACAAAACAACAATCAAGAAACTCAAATACAATCATTATCTTAAAACACAATTACAAAATTACAAAATTGATAAAAGGATCTCTTCGAAAACACAAGAAAACAAATCAAAACCTGAAATTTAAATCAAGAACTTATCCTTGAAAATGAAAAAAAAAAAGAAATAGTGGCACCTCTATTTCCGTCGTGAACCACCAAAATCCGTAATCTGACTCTCTTTGGTCCTCGATCTCTTTTCGTTTCTCGTTCCAGACCACACTCACCTTCGTCGTGAACCTCCAGCCAAGAACTATCTCAAGCTCTGGTGATCTCTTTCGTAGTGAAGCTTCGGAGATCTCCGGATCTGTGAAGCTTTGAATACCGGTAAAGAAGATAAAGCTCTCCATCGACGTCAGGGGAGAGAGAGAGTGGTGGTGGAAGGCGCGGCTGTGAACGACAATGAGAGAAGATAAAGGTGAGATATAACTAATATTCGGTTGCTTTTGTAAATATCGATGATTATCGGTTGGCGGCGAAGAGGATGAAGGTGAGAGAGTGGCAGAGGAGATCGGTCGATCGACGAATGAGAGAGCGGTGGAGGAGATTGGTGGTAGGTGGCTGGTGAGTGCGAGGGAGGAAAGGAGGGGCGGCTAGGCTTTCAAAGAAATAGAGGAAATAACAAAAATGAAGAAGAGGTTCAGATTTTAGCCTTTGTATTTTAAGTATAAAATGGCAACGTGGTAATATTGGTCGGTTCGGTGCGGTTCGGTTCTAGCATGAGCCAAACCGCATGCCGAACTGATATTTTTGGTTTATCTAACTCCTGCACCGAAAATCGAACCAAATCATTCGGTTCGGTTTCGGTTCGATTTCGGCTCGGTTTCGGTATGTTTATCGGTTTTTGGTTTTTTATGAATACCCCTAATTATTAGTTGAGAAGAATGTTGATTTTTCTTCTCTACTTGAGGTTGGTATGGACTTGTCTACATAGTTTGATGATAAAATGTAGCATTTCCTTCCATTGGATGACCTTTACTATCATAGGTTAATTAAGCTTTTTTTATGCAAATTTGTCTGTTGAGAGTCATAAAATAGGGGAGAAGGAGGATTTTATGGCTATTAATTCTTTGGTTAAACGGATTGATATTAGAATGACTATAAAAATAATTTTTAAGTTGACGGTCTTGAGGCAATGGGTTATGATAAATTCATAAAAGATTCTGCAATTCACCCCTGAGATTTCTTTGCTTGAGTTTGCTGCTGAGCATTTAGTACATAATGGAGGTGATAAGAAGTTAATTGGGACTAGGGCTGGCAAATGGATTAGGTCGGGTCGACCTGATCTGCTTTTTAGTGGGTTGAGTGGGTTTCGGGTTGGTCAACCTTCAACCCTAACCTGATCTGTTTTGGTAAACGGGTTGGAAGGTTCAACCCTAACCTGATCTGTTCAGGTAACGAGTTGATCTGATCTGATCTGATCTGTTTGACCTGTTTAACCTGCTAATCGGGTCAATTCGACCTATTTAACCTGCTAATTGGGTCGACCCTAACCCGTTTAACTTGTTTACTTTATAAATCAGAACATTTTTCATACTTCAACATGCATAGTTTCATACTTCAAACTTCATATTTTAACATCACACTCAAAGTAATACAAACACACATAAATTCAAATAAAGTCTCAAAGTGCCATAACACACATAATTTCAAAGTTTATTAAAATACAAAGCAAATTAAGCATTGGCAAACATAGTTGAGGAGGTAGATTGTTGGGTACTCGCAAGTGGCACACTTGATGATGGTTGTAGCGTATCATTCGCTTTCTTTTCCACGTTACTCTCCATGATAGTTCCACACAACGCATCAAGTTAAGAATCCATATTTGTTACATAATAATTGATAAAAAATTATTATTGTCATCAATTAAAAATCAAGCAAATATAATAAGGTAATGCATCTGTTACATATGTTCTGCCATAACTGCATTAAGTTACATGAAGTAGTCAAGGGAAAAAAGCAAAAAGCAACCAACCAACTTCATTAGCTAATAACTTGAATCATAGCAACTAACTCAATTAATTCATATTATTGTACTCATTAATAACTTGAATCATAGCAACCAACACTTGTATTCAGTTGTATCAGCAGGTAGATATATAGAGTGGTATGGAAAAGCTGCAAAGCATTAACTAATTAGTAGTTTTTGCCCATGGGGGATAATGGAAATTGATATATTTAAAACCCTTCTTATTTTCAGTTTATCACAGTTTTTCAATGCATTCATTCTTTTTTGTGTCTTTCAAAAAGCTATAATAAGCATAAAAAACATATTAAATCCAGAGAATGAGAAAGTCAAATATTTTTGTTAATGTAATTTTGCATATAAAAATTTTTTATCCAAACAACATAAATGAAAATATAATACAATTCAAAATATTCCTCTCCCTCTTATTTTCTTTCTTTATTTTCCTTCCTCCCTATGAAATAATCCAAATAGGGCGTTAAGGAAGTTCTACAAAATTATGTTCACTCTTTATTCACACAATTAAGTTTTTATGTATTTTATAAAAATATAGTGTTAAAGCATAAAATATGAATGAAACAGAAGATCAGCTTCAACCACATGTACAGCCATGAGAAGTCAAAATCTAGATAGTGACCACCAACCACAAACAAAAGCTATCTCTCGATAAGATTTATATAGAACTTTGCATATTACACAAGTAAAACATGAAGGCAAAATCAATGAATGCCATCTTTAGATTTGCAAAAATGTAAGGAAAGAAACAAAGTAGAGGCTTATCCGAAAACAACCTTTTCATTTATCGCTCTGCATTGTGTGAAATATAAAAAACTGTATATGATTAATTACTAATGTAATGTTTTGATGGAAAATTCCATACATTGTTTTAGTTTAAATTGTTTGAATGAAGAAGCATATTTTAATTATTAGTTTCAAAAATATAGATGAGAAGTTGTTCAAGATGAATTTGAATTTTGTTAGAGGGTATTTTAAATGGATACTTACGCTCAGGTGTTTATCCACTGCAATGAGTAAAATTTTTATCAGTTATCACATGACAAACATACACATGATTCAAGAATCTTTCCTTGCTTTTTTTTTCCAAGCAAGATTTGAGAATCGTAGTCATATAAAACTTCTGCAACTATTAAACAAAAAACTCTCACTTTCATATCCCCTATTCAAAATTAAATATAATATAATTCTCAAGACAGAAGAAAACTGAAGTAAGATTAAAAGAAGAATAACTAACCACGGAATCATGTCTTTCTTCTTTCCATATTCCTCGGAAAATAAAAGACAGCAACCGTTGTTTAATGCCACTTAGGAAGGAGTTTCCAGAGCTTAGTCGGCGCCGATCGTTGATGGTGATGGTGATGGGAGAACAAGCAGCGGCTGGTGATGGGTGTAGTGTAGTGGTGGTGTCGGTTGATGGTGAGTGATGGTGAGAGAGAGTTGAGAAATTTTGAAATGAAAATAAGCCCGATGAGTGAGAGCTGCGGAGGAGAGGAGAGTGTAAATTATTAGGGTTAGGAAAAGATACATATATATACATTATAAATAAACGGGTTAGATAGGTCGGGTTTCAGGTTAATGGGTTCAACCTGAACCTAACCCGTTTATATTCAGGTCGGGTTTGTGTCGACCCATTTACATAAACAGGTCGAAAAATCCCAACCCTAACCCGCTATTTTTATGTCAAATTCGTGTCGGGTTAGCAGGTCGGGTCAGTTTTTGTCAGCCCTAATTGGGACTAGATTAAAAGCTGTCCTAAGACTGCTCCATATGATTTTTACTTCAAAAATCATTCCAAGGATAGTGTTACAAAAGATGAGCAGTTACGCATGTGACATATCATAAATGGTAAAAAAGTTAACATTCCAAGTATTATATTGAAGAATATTGTGCGCACTACAAATTTTATGGCAGAGGATGATTATGAAAGGAGGAAAAACTATGTTTATCTATTCTATGAAAGACTGATATCTAGAATAATTACATATGAGTATATTTTCTTGAAATGAGAGAAAAAGGAGAAATTAAAGGAAGAGAAGATTATCAACTCCCTCTATCTGGAGCACTGCAACATTGTCAAGAGCAGGCTGCATGGGTGGATACTATAAAGGTATGTGTAGCGCCTAGATGAGATTATTTGGGGTGAAAAAGATTAGGACAAGAATATAAAGCCTCCAGTAACTTAGCTTAAGAAGAAATGGGTTTCAGGTACATCATTTGACTTTGCACCAGATATCCAAAAGAATATGGCAGAAATGATGGAGATGCAAAGTGAACTTCTGGCAATAATGAAAAAAAGTGTTGTAGAACTTAAAATAAAAGTTATAGAAGTTAAAAAACTGTGGGTTGAGGTTGCTGAGCTTAAAGAGAAATTGGATGAGAAAGATGATGTCCCTTACACTCCGGAGGACTTGATTTTCCTTTCTAAGGAAGCTGCTGGTGGTCTTAGTGTTACTGCTTTCGGTGCAGATGGAGCTATAGATGCAACAAAAGTGCAAAAAATGTCTTCGATTCTAAAAAGAAGGATACATCTCATGCAGATGAAGGCAGCGTGGTGAGGAACACTTATCCAAATTAGGTCTTGTTCAAAAGAATAGAGATTGAATCTTGGTTTGAAACTCAAAGCACTTCAATTCTATGTAGAGATTCACTTGGTATGATGGAAACTTTTGAGCTTTTTGCTCGAATGAGAAGGGTGCATCTTCTGCAGGTGGTGGCTAGTTGGAGGAAAAAGGGTCTAGTTATTGATGATCAAACACATCTATAGTTTTTTCTGACTCCTTTTTCTATTTTTAAGTTTATTGTGTATATTTCTGGTTTTATTCCTTTTTATTAAATAGTTGATTGCTTAAGTATATTTAAGATAATATTGATTTGTGTTTTCATTATTTGATCTCATTAATCATTGTACTTATATTTGTCATTAAAACACTAATTCATTAACAAATCACTTTATAAGTATTATAAAAAAAAAAGAGGAGAATATAGACTGTAATTTCCAGAATATAGAGTCAAAAGTATGCCTTGTACATCACATTTACAGAACTGTTGCCAATTTACATTATCAAAAGTATGCATTGTAAAAACATGGATGCATTTAATAAAAGTTGCACCATATGAGATAAACAAAAAGCATATTGTCCAAAATAATGCAACCAAAACTAATTCTTACATTCCACACTTCATTAGAGTATGGTTGTAAAAAGATGCTCTACAACAATTGCAATATCCTTGACAATCGTTCCTTGTACTGACATAACAGGGTGGAGCATGTTTGATGCCATTAATTTGTCTTTCTTGTTGTGTGGCCTCTTGTAATTGTTTTCACCCTTATATTTCAATATCATACCTATGCAACTTTCTAAAGAAAAGAAAATCTTGTTCATTGTAATAGGAATAAATAATGCATAGGCATTACTTACAATAGAAATCAAGCCGTTAAGCTATGAAGGTGCATCTTTGCACTTAAGGCATCAATTGCCCTCAAAAACCAAAGTTACATTCAAATTCGTACTATTTGGGAGTTGACACATGAGCCTAATATCCATTCCTAAATCCTTAACTACTTAATTGAAGAAGATATCATTGATAGGTATGTGAGGTCTGACATTATCCTGTTGAATAAAAATGGGCGCATTTGGGCTTTCTTCTGGCCATTTTTCCTTAATAGCAGACAGTAATTTTGTCAAAATCATTTATCTAACAACCTTTTTAGTTACTGACTCCAAGGGTTTAGTGATCATAGTTTCTGCCTCCCTAATTTTTGAATTTTTTTTGTTGGTTTAGTAACTGAAAATTGCCAAATTCATATTTTACCATGAAATGTGATAGTTCTGTTGGTATCAATCCTAGGTCTTGCTGCTACACTGAAGAACGTAATTTTTTGTATGAATTTCTTACTTTTGCAAACTTTTAAAGATTCATCTTCATCTTCATCTAACAATAGTTAATAATTTTGTGTTTCTTTAAACATGTTAAACTATTTCTTATCAATGTGAATAATATTATACATCCAACAAAACATGGATTATTAGGTAATGTACATTAATCAAGCATTGAAACGCAGAAATTGACTTTAGCAATTCTGTTTTCTTCCTTAAGCAAAGGCTTCACCACGTTGGAATGAGTCTTAATTTCTTCTTTCTGTATCCCCCGCAAACAAGAAATTTAAAAGCAACTTGATCTACATGTCTCCTTTTCCTACCATTGTTTTCAACTTTGGGTACTGAATAACTACTCTTCTCCTTTGCCATGATCTTAAAATAAGATGTCCTAGATATTGAGAACTTGGCCTCAACTTCTGAGATGATTTCATTGGTCCCGACACCATCCATACGTTTTTGGAGTACAAATGCATACACTAGAGTTCTAGTTGTCAATGACATGTTTCCCTATTTTTCGTCCAACATTTGGGATTGCATTATATTCACGTGCTTCCTTATTCATTTTCTATGATGCTTTTGTGTTTTTATTGCTTGATTTCATAGTGTGTCAATGTTAAAAACATTTTGTAATTTGAAAAATACTGATTTTAAAAGTTTCAAATATTTTTGGTTTTTGAGAAAGAGGGGGGGGGGGGGGATCAGAGTATAAATTTTGGGAACATAACGCGTCAAAATTTGCACACTCTTGCCTTCTTTTCTTCTTGCAGCCAAAAAATAAATGCAGATAAAAATTATGATTCGTGCATCCCCAACCCATTGCCTAGTGATTTGCAATCACCTTTTTGTAAGAATCCGCAAACCATGCGCGGTCTGCCAATTTACATCTTCTCTCCTACTTTTTGAGGCATTTTTGGAAAAAAAAATAAAGTCTCTAATTTTAAAAAAAAAAAAAACAGAGATATTATCATTATTATTATTCACAACAAAACAAAAAAGTTTAAGTGTGATTTTCGTGCACACCGGTGTAACAAAATAATCCGAGTAATCATTGTAGTTTTCCTTCAGTTATGGTAATTTGTTTCTTAAATAAAATAATAATAAATTATGTATATTAATATGTTGAAATTAAAATTTTAAATCATTTAGTATTTCTTAACTACAGTGATTTTTCAAAGAAAGCAAGCAAATTTATGATTCAAATCAAGTACTATGATTTTTGTAGTTTGTGCTTAATATAAAAATAAAATACTCCAACTTCATAAAATAAAACTGCAAATGCCATTTTCGTCGGCAATTTGTAGTTTTTTCACAAATAAATATACAGTTTTTGCATTTTAAAATATAATATAAATCATTTAAAAAAAATTTCCATCTTCAAAGTCTTCCCTAGTTGCGATTCACGAACGTGAGGGATAAGATAACTGATTTTCAAAACCTACTACAATATTTAATCAATCATACGTGTAATTCCTCGTCTTTTTTTTCCAGATAATAATACTCGTATATTATATTATATACAAGCACGAATTGAACGTTACAGAGGAAGTCTAAACGTACTTGACTTTTGGTTTGCTCTCAACAAACATTATCCAGCTAATGAGCTAAATCATGAAATTTCTATAATAAGCACTGAGTTTATATTTTATTTTTTCATTTTTTCTTTTTTATATCAGGAGTTATATTTGCAATTAATGGTAATAGGGTGATAAAAGTCGTGTAAGGAAGTTGTATTTGTATTTATTTTTTATTTTAAATATTTTAAAATCACTTATATAGTTTGTCAACAATGAAAAACACTCATATAGTATTCTTCATAATTATGAATGGACGCGGTCAATTTTACAAAATCAGTCTTTACAAGTGTTATAATATAAAGTTCTTAATTTTTTTATCAAATAAGATTAATTAATTAGTTATGAATAATTATATAGTATGCCATATAAGAGTGTCAAAAGTTGACACGACACGACCTGTTAACCCGACATGAACCCGACCTGAAAATAAATGGGTTAGGTTTTGAAAAACTCAACCCGTAGGTTAACCTGTGTAACTTGTTTACTATTCATAATAATAATAATAATAATAATAACAACAACAACAACAACAACAACAACAATAATAATAATAATTATAATTATTATTATTTTATGTCTTGTATGTACATAAAATTAGTTTTGTTAAAAAAAAATACATAAAATTAGACTTTAATATTAAAATCAGGTTACATGGGTTAGGGTCAACATGAAATTAGCAGGTTAAATGAGTTTCAAATTGACCCTTTAACCCGTTAATTATCTTTTAAAAAAAAAAACTTAAATAGATCAGATCGACCTGTTTATTAAACAGATCATGTTAGGGTTGAGCTTTCTGACTTATTTATCTAAACAGATCAGGTTAAGGTTGAGAGGTTTTTAACACAAACACGAACCCGATACGACACGACTTGTTTGACACCCCTAATTCCATATGTTAGAGTATGATTTGAATTTAATTAATTAATAATTAAACTAGTATTAGAATATAGTTTGAATTTCAATAATTAACAATTAAAATAATATTTCTTACTAGAATATAATTTGAATTTAATTAATTAATTATTATAAATAATTATATGAAGACAACTTTAATCTTGATAATATATATTTTATAAAAGCATTTTGGGCGAAGACAATATTCCTTTATTCATAGATTTATATATGTTATAGAAGAAAAAAAAAATAAAAAATAAAAAGCATACTTCTATGTTGATGAACACAAATCTTTTCAAATCGGACAAAAGATTAAGAAAAATTTTCAAATATACTAAGGGGCATTTGGTAAGAGGTGATTAAAAAAAGGAAAGAGAATCAAATGGGCTAACCCTTTCTAGTTGGTTGTTGGGTTAATTTATTCATTTTCTTTACCTTTTTTTTTTCCTTCTCCATCAAAGTCTTCTACATTGATTCCCAATACCCTGAGTTTTCTATTTCCATTCCCTTTCTATTATTAAAATAATAAAAATTTTGAAATTTAAATTAATTAAATATAACATATTAATTTGAAAAAGTTGAACAATGGCTGAATTTGCCGCAGCCAACGGTGATAGGTCTCCGCCGCCACCTCATCCACTGGAATTATCCGACCAGCGATCTGAGGATACCGGCTAAAAGCCCTCTGGCTATGAGTCGTCCGGTACCTTTAGACTTGCCGTCAGATCACCAGAAGTCGGCCAAACAAGCGACCAAAGTTCTGAATCGCTGCTGCTGAAAGAAGGAAACCAGCCCATTTATGTCGAGATTTCATCATGATTCAAACATATTAGTCCATAATGTTTCTTTATCTTTTCAGTTTGGTCCTTCTATGAATTAAAATGTAAAAAACTTTGTTGTTTAGGTGTTTGAATGTAAAAATAAAAGTTATATACTTGTTTATGGGCATGTAAAATTCAATTTATATACTAATTTATATATGGTTAGGTATATAAAAATCTATTTTTGGTGCTTCATGTAAAAAA
>CATIWJ010140546.1:0-12660 GCA_949640765.1 Croton laevigatus | reverse complement strand
AGTTGTGATTATACCATCCTCTACTTCTCTCAGGTGAAGTGACAGTCAACTTCTATATGTTTGGTCCTTTCATGAAATACAGGGTCATTGGCAATGTAGATAGCTGTTTCATTGTCACACCATAAAGTCATTGGTTTTGTTTGAGCAAACCCAATTTCCTCAAGTAAGTGACATAGCCATTCAAGCTCATAAGTAGTCTGTGCCATAGCCCTATATTCAGATTCAGCACTTGAACGAGATACCACATTCTGTTTCTTACTTTTCCAAGACACGAGATTACCGCCAACAAACGCACAGTAACCAGTTGTTGAACGTCTATCTGTGATATCTTCTGCATAATCAGAATCTGTGAATCCTTCCACTGTATGATGACTATGGTTTTGATATAAGATACCACGTCCATGCACTCCCTTTAGATATCTCAAAATATGAGTAACAACATCCCAATGTGAAGTTCTAGGGGATGACAAGAACTGACTGACCACACTTACTAGAAATGTGATGTCAGGATGAATAATTATAAGATAGTTCAATTTCTCCACTACCCTTCTATACTTTTCAGGATTTTCAATTAGATCACCGTCTTCAGCTTTCAACTTCACATTTGATATCACTGATGCATCACAAGTCTTTGCTTTAAGCAAACCAACATCATTCAACAAATCAAGACAATATTTCCTTTGAGCGAAACAAATTCCCTTTCTGTTGCGGAGAACTTCAATCCCTATAAAATACTTCAATGGTCCTAGGTCCTTTGTTTGAAAACAAGTACCAAGAAAAGCTTTTAGCTTTGAAATTATCGACTTATCACTTCCAGTAATCACTATATTATCTACATACACAACTAGCAAAATACATCCAGAGCTAGATGAAGTAAAAAACACAGAATAATCATATGTACTTCTTCCTAAGCCAAACTTAACCATAGAAGAACTAAATTTTCCAAACCATGCACGTGGAGATTGTTTCAAACCATATAAGGATTTTCTCAACTTGCATACCTTTCCTAACTCCCCCTAAGCAACAAACCTAGGTGGTTGCTCCATGTATACCTCTTCACATAAATCACTATGTAAGAAGGCATTTTTAACATCAAGTTGATGGAGATCCCAATTAGAAGTAGTAGCTAATGGGATGAACAAATGAACTGAAGATAGTTTTGCAACTGGAGAGAATATTTCGGAGTAGTCTACCCCATAAGTTTGAGCATACCCCTTTGCAACTAAACGAGCTTTCAACCATGCAACAGAACCATTCGGATTCATCTTTACAGCGAACACCCACTTGCATCCAATAGCTCGCTTACTCGGAAGTAATGACACTAGATCCCAAGTATGATTATGCTCAAGTGCCCTCATTTCTTCTTTCATTGCCTCTTGCCAACCAGGATAAGCCAAGGCCTTAGCCACGGACTTAGGAATAGCAACAGAGTCTAAGGATGCAACAAAGGACTTGGAAGAGGGTGATAAGGCATTATAAGAAACAAAAGCAGAAATAGGGTAAGTGCATGTGCGTTTACCTTTGTAAATAGCAATAAGTTGGTCAAGACTTGGGTCCAATACAGGTACAAAGTCTAGAGATGAAGCAGCGGGTGCAACATAGGTTTCTGAACCAAGAGGAGATGCCTCAATTGCATGCGGCACATGATGAGAGTAAACTTGGCATATAACATGTCGAGATAAGGATTCCACCTATGGAACAGTAGGAACTGGAGAGGACTTCACCTGTTCACTCACAGTATAAACAAGGAAATCATCTTCAGAAGTACTTATGGGAGATACGGGAACCAATGCAACGGATCCAAAGAAGGGTTTGTTTTCAAAGAAGGTAACATCTACTGGCACCAAATAACGACCTAAACAAGGAGAGTAGCAACGATACCCTTTTTATTGCCATCCCAAAAAGACATATTTAAGAGATTTAAGATCTAGTTTACATACCTGAGGTCCCATGTCTTAAACATAATAGGTGCACCCAAATACCCAAGGAGGGAGAGGAAACAACGCTTTGGATGGAAAGAGAAGGGAATAAGGAATCTGACCATTAAGAACAGAAGATGGCAGATGATTTATAAGAAAGCAGGAAGTGAGAACAGTATCAACCCAAAAAGATTTCAGAACTTGCATATAAAACATTAATGCACGAGCAACTTTAAGTAAATGATGGTTCTTTCGTTCAGCCACACCATTTTACTGAGGTGTAACAATACACAAAGTTTGATGAATGATGCCATGTTGAGAGAGATAAGATATGAATGTACTAGAAAGGTATTCTTTAGCATTATCACTCCTAAGAATACAAATAGGCTTGTTAAATTGAGTTTCAATCTCAACATGAAAAGCACAAAATATTGCAAACAATTTTGAATGAGATTTCATAGGATAAAGCCAATTTAATCGAGAATAATCATCAACAAATGTCACAAAGTAACGGAAACCAATTTTAGACAAAACAGGGCAAGGAAAATATACATCACTGTGAACTAAATAAAAAGGATACTCGACACATTTATTTATTCTGGGAGAGTAAGATACTCTATGGTGTTTAGCAAATTGACAAGCTTCACACTCTAAAGTAGACTCTCGTTTAAGACTTGGACACAATTGTTGTAAAACTTGAAGAGGCGGATGACCAAACTGACAATGGAGTTGAAGTGTGATAGAACTGGTGCATGTAATTGATCGAGGTACTGGTTCAGAATAAAGTGCATACAGGTCATCTACCAAGCACCATTTACCAATAATCTGCTTCGTCCCAATATCCTGAAAAAGACAATAGGATATAAAATAACACAACAGTTAAGGCTTTTTGTGAGTTGGCTAACAGATAACAAGTTAAAAGGGAACTATGATAAGCATAAACAGATAATAATGGTAATGTTTTTGAGGGGTATGCTGTCCCACATCCAATAACAGAAGCCATAGATCTATTGGCTAAAGTAACATGAGGTAAATTGGCACAAGACATAAAAGAAGAAAGAATACCTGAGTTGCTAGTCATATGATCAGTGGCACCTGAGTCAATAAACCAACTACGGGATGATGTGGAAAGACAGGCAGCATGATTACCTGACTCAGCAAGAGCAGTGATAGGTTGAGGGTTCTTTTGTGTCTCCTAGTAGCGAACAAACTTTGCATACTCATCTGCAGAAATAGTAACATGCTGATCAAGGTTTGATTAAGAACTGTCGTTGGCTGTCGCGAGACAAGCTGAATGAGCCTTTGGTTTTTATTTAATAGCTTCTGACAGGTCCTCTTTGTATGTCCTGGTTTATGACAATAGTAACAAATTATTCCCCCTGCATCAGGACCTCCGGTACTTCGATTCCCATCTTTGCCACCATTTGGAGAACGAGTAATTGCTCCTCCATGCTGACTAACAAGTGTACTTGGTTGGATAGTTGAGGAATAAGAACTATTTTCAGTTCGAAGCAGAAGAGTAAAAACCTCATTTAAGGAAGGAATCTCAGAAGAGGATAAGACTTGTGATTTAGCACCATCAAATTGAGAATTGAAACCCGCCAAGAAACTTATAATAGCCATATGTTCCCGTTGAGTCTGTTGAGTTTTGATGTCAGTGCTAAAGGGTAATAATGAATTTAGCTCCTTATAAGTTTGTTTAAAATTCATGAAATAAGTCTAAAGAGACTGTTCCTACTGTTCAGCTTGATAAAATGCTTTGCAAACATAAAAAATACTAGAGATATTCCCTTTACTAGAAAACAAGGATGCCAGATAATCCATCACCTCTTTCACAAATTCGCAATGAGAGAGATGCCCAACATACTCACTCTCAATGGAATTCTAAATCTACAAAAATAGTTGAGCATCAACTCGTAACCAGTCTGCTCTAGTTGCATCAATAGGAGGATCCTCAATCAGGTGATTATCTTGTGAAATGGTGCGTAAATATAGCCGAATGGTCTTAGACCACTCAAGATAGTTCTCCCTGTTTAACTTCTGTTATGTGATTTTGGAGAGTATGGGGATAACTTGTGACAGAGCAGTAGTTTTTTATTCTGTCGCCATTATATGAAGATGTAGCAGCAAAGAAACTCAGTAACTTTTGTGACACAAACGCCAGAAAAGCCGTACGGCACGTCAGGAAACCTCACGCGCTGGCACGTGACGGAATGACGAAATTCTCCTGGTGACGCGTGACCTTCACTCGTTGGTCGCCCGGTGACAAGACACTGGGAAACAGCCGGTCGGAGGAAGGCGAAGTAAGTGGCGAGGGTGGTGTTGCACAAATGTCACTCACAAGGGTGACCCAAGGTTGTCAAGAACGCTACTCACTTGGGCAGCACAATACTTAAAAAAAAATACTAAAAATTCAGAAGCTTGAATATCAATTCTAGATCTTTGATACCATGTTATTTAGAGAATTTCTGATAATCTTTTATTGATAACCATCTAGGCAAATATATACAAGAGACTAGATATAAGAATGAAAACCTACATTAATTTCCTAGATTTCTCCTATGATTCTGTTAATTAATCCTTAGATTTCTCCTATTAATTACAGCTATACAATTATACATTTTGATTCCGTAACACAAACTAAATCAAGTAGAATCGAAATTTAAATTGATATTATGTAAAGTCCATAATCTTTTAAAGTTTATTCAATTTTGGATAAAATTTTTTACTTAAGATGCTATTGCAATTAAGTCCCAAACTTTAGGGAGATTTTGTAACATAGTTCATTTTGGAGTGAAAATGCAACTAGTCTAGTCGCAAAGTTCGGGTTGAAATTATTCATTTGACCAAATATTACTTATTGATATTGTTGAATCGCAAATCGCAATTTTCCTATATCTTGAACCACATATGGTTAGCTATGTCACCAATCACAAATCGAAAAGCGAATGCGGTTGAACTGTCCGAATTGTGCAGTTCATTTTGGTTCAGTGCGATTTTTGTATATTTATGTTCTTCCCTTTTAAAACGACCAAGTAATTAAACATAAAAAAAATAAAGACAAAAAAATATAATATAGAAAATATAGGGATGAAATTGTATAATATATAAAAATGAAAAGAAGCCATTTTCGAATGGAAGAAATTTCAAAATGGGGCTTCTATTTAGTTTTACAAAAATGTCCCGGCTCTTTACTAGTAATTACTAATAGATAGATAGGGAGCTAGCTGCGTACTTAAGCCATGCCTCATTGCCTTAACTGAAAACACTTCCTGCATGATCTTCCTTGTCCCTTCCCCTTTCCCTCTCTTTCTGTCTACCTCAATATAAAACGCTTTTCTCATAAGCAACGGTATCTAAAATACAAAACCCATTATCCGCTTCAGTTGATTGCTTCTCATGGGTTTTATAGAGTCAGAAGAGAGACGGGTGATGGAGATGGAAGAACTGAAACGCATGTTAGTAGCCTGCGCCGGACTCAGCGGGAGAAAAGACGATGAAGGATTCAAAGAGCTACGTATTTCCTCGACGGAAATGGACGAAGATGGCGGCCAGAATAAGGTAGTTTGCGTTACTGGTGGAGTTTCCTTTCTAGGCCTTGCGGTGGTTAATTGCCTATTGCGCCGTCGCTACACCGTCAAAATCATCGTCAACAATGAAGGTAATAAATTTGTTTGTTTACTCCAGCTTTTTTATGAGAAAAAGAGTGCTGATTAAACTTTATATTGTATAATAAAAATTAGAAATCAGAATTAAATTAAATTAAATTAAATTGTTCCTTAGGAATTTGTTATGAAATAATGAATATTGAATTGAATGGGAAATGCAGTGGACATGGAGAAATTGAGAGAGGTAGAAAGTTCAGGAGAGATAGGATCAAGCAACAATAGAATCAAAGCAGTAATGGCCAACCTAACTGAAGTTGAAAGCCTGATGGAAGCATTTGAAGGGTGTCGTGGCGTTTTTCACACCGCTTCTTTTACCGACCCTGCTGGTCTTTCTGGCTATACCGTCAGTATTTTATTTTGCATTTTTTCTTAATTACTATTGTTTGAAATCAGTTCATGTCACTGTAAACTGTAGTAGATATTTCATTAATTAATGAAACTTCTTCACTTGATCGGTGTTCATAGTTGAAAATAAGGGGGGAAAGGAAATTAGAAGAATTTTCCTTCGCAGTTGTTGAAAATTTTGGAGAGAAGAGAAAGTACCTACTACTAGTCTCTTTCACTGAAATGATAATATTTTGCTTTCAACCCCTTTCGAGTCAACTATCTTCTTTTTTATAATTTGTTTTAATCAATCATCCATGCATTCAACGAGGGGGATTTTTTTCTGTGTTGATAGCAACTCACAACCACTATGCTATAATTAGTTTTCTTGATTTGGTTGAACTGTTTTTTCTAATTTATAATTAGGTTTCTTGCTTTGGTTAAATTTTGTTTTTCTAATTGCCCTTGTCAAGTATATAATTAAAGTGATTATGTAAATTAATGACTCATAAGTTGTGTATACGTGGTAGAAATCCATGGCAGAAATAGAAGCTAAAGCTAGTGAAAATGTGATAATTGCATGTTCAAGAACAGAGTCAGTGCGAAATTGTGTGCTCACATCCTCACTCTTGGCTTGTATTTGGCGAAATGCCTCCACACAACCCCTCTCTCCTGTAATCAACCATGATTCTTGGAGTGATGAATCACTTTGCTTGGACAAAAAGGTCAAATTTTACTACTTTATTAATTAGAAATACAGCAATTTTCTTTTCTTTTCTTTCTTTTTTTTTCTTGAAAGAAAAAAAGGTGCAATATGTGTATACAAGTGCAGTTATGGTATGCATTGGGTAAGCTAAAAGCAGAGAAGGCTGCTTGGAGAATAGCAAAGGAGAAAGGGTTAAAACTGGCCACTATCTGTCCAGGACTCATCACCGGACCGGACTTTATCGGTAGAAATCCGACCGCAACAATTGCTTATCTGAAAGGTATATAAGATTGGGGTTTTCAAATTGAATAATTTGTGAAATTTTAGTAAAAGGGTGGAATGTCAAATTTCAGGAGCTGAAGAAATGTTCGCATATGGTCTGCTAGCAAGTATCAATGTGATGAAATTAGCCGAAGCGCAAGTTTGCGTGTTGGAAGCGATGAACAAGACAGCATTCGGCAGGTACATATACTTTGATCGGTTAATTGATGGGGAGAATGAAGCAGAAAAATTAGCAGCAGACACGAAAATTCCGATGAACAAAATATGTGGAAATGTCACAGTTTGCTCTCATTCTCGTTTTCAGATATCAAAAAAAAAGATTTTAAACCTTATGTCAACAACACTTCGCGCTTGTTTCAATCAAACTTAAGTTGTTTATGAATTTGCATTTGTGGATATCTGCTTCATAATTCATAAATCAGTACTTGAAATTTGTTTAGTTCATTTCTTTTATTTAAAAAAGATTCTCTGGCGCAGCTCCATTTTGAATCTCAGTTAATTTTTTAACGTGTATAGGAATCAATCTAATTCAGTTGAAGTAACCAGCAATCATCGTTGGCAATGACATCTGAGTCAAAAAAACCTTAAATTCAGCAAACCTCAAGCATTAATCACTATTTAGTTGGGATTTGATCGACCCCGTGTAACTTAAGTCATTCCATAAACTAATGATAGATTAAAAAGGAAAACACCAAATTTTCAAAAATATATCAAATTTGGCAGACGGCCTGTCTAAAACGTTCAAATTAGGTTTTAAAAATGCAGAAAAATGCCCTTTTAAGATAAGAAGTGATTAAACGTCACTTTTAAATAATTTTGTAACGTAGAGAATTGAATTAGTTAAAATAAATTTAGAGCAATGAATTAGTATGGAAATAAAGATAACTCCAAATCCAATTTCTCAGAAGAAACACTTGTCATTTAATTTCCTGTAAATTCTTTGCTCAGTGACGATAAAACAATACGCAGAATAAAAAAAAACCTCAAAACAGAGAAAGAAAAAAAGATGAAGAAAGGGCTCAGAGAGTTGCTAACTGTGCTCAAAGAAGAGCTCCAAAGAGAAGCTCCCCTCATACAAGAGGTGTCAGAATTAATAAAGCACTCATCATCTTCGCCCACTAACATAAACTTTCAGATCACAGCACAGATCATGAAACAACAGAAAAGAAAACGAAAGCAGCTGAGAGCGGCTACGCCCCAAATTAGGTTTTCTGAAGAGACGTGAAAGTGAAATGAACGAGAAGGTCACTTGCTGGTTTTATAAATTGTTTTTGGGCTTTTATGTGTTAGATTATCATCTCATGGGCCAAACTAATAAATTTAGGCCTACTGTACACAAATTAATTAATTAGTATTTTTTTTATGTTCTAATTAAGTTAATATCACATTTTTTTTTCTCTTTTATAAATATATGCTTAGTTAAATTATTATTATTATTATTTCTAAACTAGCGGCCGGTATATAAAATTATTTTGATTTATATTTATAATTATTTCATAATTTTCTATCAAACTAAATTAATTTTAAAGTTAAAACTAACCAGTCTAAGCATCTCGTACATCCCATCTCCTTTGAGGGTGCAACCATTCTCTATTCTTCAATTCAAAAATACCTAATTCTTCATATATTTTCATTGGTGTCATTACTCCTTTTTTCATACCACAAATAGATTCAAGTTTAGAAATGCTATAGATTAAAAATTATGTATCTTTAATTGTGCAACAAGCAATTATAATGTAATTCACTGAACAACAGGAAGCATATTGCATGGTTACAAAAAATCTCTTAAAGATATGAAACTTAGATTTTATTTATGCAGATAAGCAAGACATCTAAATATTGCATGACACATATATAGCTACTGAATTAATTATGTAAGAACCTAAGTCTTCCAAATTAAAAACACAGGGGAATATAATTTAGTTTAAATTAATTTAGATTTAAATAGAATATGAAATTAAAATAATATTATGCATGATGAATTATATTTTATGTTCAAAAGAAAATTTACTAAGAATTTTTTATTGTATTATTATTTTAATGTTTAAAAAAGAGCCACAAAGAATTTTATGTTTAAAATGGTAATAGTAAATTTTAATTTTTATTTTGTCAAATTAAAAATGTTTAGTGTATTTTAAATCTTTATTAATATTAATATAATTTTATATTTTGATTTTACAATTATTAAGTGTGAAAGTGAAATTTTTGGCGGAAAAAAAAAAAGAAGAAAGAAAGAAAATATTCAAGACGGAGTGAAATTGAGCAATAAAATTGTAAAAAGATTAAAAATATAAATTCAAACCAACTTAAGGGGCCAATTCAGCAATTTCAATGATGGAAAAATGGTAATTTAATGGTGCGGTGACTAAAGTGTCTAACTGAGCCAAATATTAGTGATCTAAAAGTAATTATGTAAAAATAGAATGATGAAATTATAATCATGGCTAAACATTAGTGACTAAATTGTAATTTTCTCTCTATCGCTCTTTTCTCTGCCTTCTCGCTAGGAAAGCTTTCTGGTTGGTGGTGTTGTGGATGCTGCCGGTTTACCAGAGGTAGACACCCTTGTTAGTTTTTATTATACTTTTTTTGTTTTTTTATTGTGTTTCTCAGTTTTTTTTTCCTATTTTTATGTTTTTCCTAGGGCTGATCCCTTTGGTTGGGGTGGAGTAGAATCTCTTTTTCTGTAGATCTACAATGACTTTTCAAGTTTCTCAACCCTATTATTTATAGATTTGTTGTTTTGAGGTCTTGAAACTTGATATTCTTGTGTCTTATTCTACATCTTATTCTACCATTCTTCATGTGGGTTTTTATAAGGTTTTGTAGATGAATGAAGTGGAGTGCTATTGTTCATCTCTTGGTCTGATTTTTGGAAAAATTCAAGAGTATCAAGCTAGATATTCAAGTGCTTCTAGATTTTCTTTTATGTAGTGAGATTTGGATGTTTATGAGCTTTGAATGTTTTTCTAAAATGATGTATTTTCTTGCTTGAATATTCTGTATTTTCAGGCTTTACTGTATCCTAAGCTTTATGAAATATTATTATCTTTGTTAAAAAAAAAAAAAAAGCTTATTGCTATTGTTCCTTTAAATTATGTAATCTTTCCAAGGCCAAGAAGTTGGCGCAGTGGTTGGCTGCTTCCCTTCTTTACCGGGGAGACCCGGGTTCGAGTCTTACCCTCTCCCTCTAGATTAGATTTACTGCTTTCCTCATATATCCAAAAAATTATGTAGTCCTTCCATTGCTAATTGCTAAAATCTTTCGTCAAAACTGAATGAATTGACAAATATAAACATTGTTTTTTGTGTAAAACTAAATAAAATAAAATAAGAATTATATTTTTTTTTTACCTTGTTATGATGAAATTTTATTTTCACAAATCACACTTCAAATTCAAATTTAATAATTAATGTATTCAAAAAATTTAATAATTAATGACTAACAAAAAATCATAATAATCTTTTAATTTTTAAGTGAGCAGCAACTAAATATTTAATATCAAAATATTAATCAAGTTTGGAGCATACTTTCATATGGAGTTGAGTATATATATTTTGTCCTTTTATTTTCACGTTTCCTTTCAAACTTTATTTACGTGTACACTGTAGTCCAATTTTGTTTGTAAAGCTAAAGGGATTGTAGTCCAATTTTAGTGTAATTTCTTAAATGAACTTTGCTCTATATAGTTAGAATAGGGGTATGAACTTCATTTCCTGTCACCAATAATCCTCTTGGCCATAAATTATTTTCAACTTCCATCAGTGACCAAAATGTAATTTTTCAAATATCATTTCATCTTTAACATCAAGTCGAAACTAAATTGAAATATTTTAACCCAAAACTCAATTTTTGTTTTTGAAGTGCTTCTATCGAATGTGCGGGGTGATCCGATTTTCTCACGGATATTTTCATTAAAAATATACAAAAAGAAAAAAATAGCTCATCGGCAACTCAGACCGCACCACCACCATTCGACATCAGCCACGGCCAACCAAAACAACGAGGCGACCGGTATTGAACGACAAACAACACGGAGGCTAGATTCATTGAAAAAGATGGCCGAAGGAAGAAAAATGAATCGAGGCACGATATTGGCTAACTGATCAGTGTTCCATTCCGACTTGTTTCCATCGATTTCCAGTGGTCGGATGGTCCATTTAACACAAGACCATATTATATGTCATATTCTTATCTAAGCTAGTTTCTACCATTTTTCACTTCATAATGCATTTGATTTATTTCTCATTCACTTCATGCTTAACTTAATACTTTATGAACTTAATATCTTAATTAATTAGCTTCATTTATGCCTTTTTTTTTTATATAAGATATGTTCCATTTAGTAATATATATTAAAGTAATACATGTTTTTAACCAGTGGGAGAATGACCAAGTGAATAATACAATTTATCAAATGAATAGTGTTTTGTTTGAAAAAAGAAAAAAAACCAAAAAACTTAATTTACCTATTAAAAAATCTTCTTAGCCTAAGCTCTAGAGTTGGAATCCAAATTTAAAAAAAAAAAAAAATTAATCTGTCAAGTGTTAAATTCCTAATTTAACAGAAAAAAAAAACACTTAATTTACCAAGAAAAAAAGTTATCATACCTCAATTTCTTCCTCATATGCTCCTCTAATCCTTTCTACTTCTCCACCTTTTACCCTTTTCCAATTGAGTAGCGCTATGTTCACCTATAGAGTACTTAGGCCAATATTTAGCAAAATACTTACAATTGTAGTGTCTAAATATGCCTTCTCCTATTTCTAACTAACTTATGAGAACTTGAATTACTATAAATAATTGTGAATATTCAAGATGGTAAAATTTTTACAACTTTCTTACCTTAGGATTACTTCTCAACCAGGGCAAGAAAAACTAATTTGATGTTGAACATAACTTTCTCTAGGTTGCAAGCTTGATTTTGTGATGTTTAACTCTTAATTTTGGTTGAATTTCTTGGTGGAAATGGGAAGGGAGTAGTGGGTTTTATGAGGGAAAGGAAAGGTACAGAATGGTCTTGAATTTTCTATATTCAACTCCCTTAATTATATTTATTTTATTGTTTTTTTTAGTCCAATGGCTCAAGTTTATCAACCCAACATGATCCAAAGGCTCACAACACTTGTAAACAAGTCTTCCCTTTTTATTTTTTAAAAGCTCCAAATTTTCTATAATTGCGAACTAACTCCTTATGAAAATTTACATTTCTATCCCTTATCAGTTCATTAGTGGTATTTTATTGTATGCGTCCTTTCAGAAAAAATCGAGATACATGTTGTAGTCCGTTTAATCTTGAGAATTTAATTTTAACCTCAAACATATGAACTTCAAAATCCTACGGTATTTTATTCCTAATCACATAAAACTCCCAAAAATTTTGAGAATTTTGTTTGGATCTTTTTATGTCGTTTACTGATGTTTCCGGGGTCTATTGTGGGAAACTATTGGAGTCGTGGTTCACCTCAAAGGAGCTGCTGACTATGTCTGGATGGCTAGGTCCTGAAAACAAAAGGAAAGAGCAAGGGGCTGCCGTAGCAAACGCTTCGATGCTTAAGTCAGTCTCAGGGGTCAGTCGGTATAAAGAGATAATAATGAAGAAGAGAATTCGCCCCCTTAACAATAAATCCTCGAAGTATTTATAATAAAGGTTTTAGAGAATCTTACACGTGAAAACCCCTGTAATGACAACTCATCCATAATGATGACAGTAAATGTCCACTTTCCGTAATGATGACTGTAATATATATTTAAAGGCC
>CATIWJ010140519.1:0-10430 GCA_949640765.1 Croton laevigatus | reverse complement strand
CATTGTTTCACATTATAATCATACAGACAATACCATAGAGTTTATAAAAACTACAAAACAAAACAAATATTCAAGAGATAACATATATAAAATAACATCAATGCCAAAAGGAGTGCCTATGAGGTGTAAAAGAAGATGCACTTTTATCTTCTTGAAAAGGGCATATATAGGCTACAGGAGGTACAAACAAACTATCTATAAACAATTATTGTCCAAGGTTTTTCTTTCACTTCTTTTTCTAGTTAAAATAAAATAATATTTTTATATATAGAATATTGTGTATAGACATACAACTACATGATGTTCAAAATGTAAAAAGTTTAATAATTACAATAGTAACTGTTATGCCGCGGTCTGTCGCAGCCTGTAACGGCCGTAACGGCCGTTTACATTCAATTTTTTATCACCGTTAAATAACGGTGAATAACGTAAGGGCGAGTTCAAAAACCGTTAAATAACGGCCGTTACGTTACATAACGGCCGTTATTTAAAACCATGAATTGGATTAGCAAATAGTAAGCATCCATTTTTTTGGGTCATTAGGCATGATTTGGTCATTGGTGAGTCAAGCATTTTGCCTCTTGAGTTTATGGAAGAAACTAAAGAAAGATGCCTTATTACAAATTGGTGTCCTCAAGAAGAAGTACTAAACCATCCTACTATGGGTGGATTTTTAACTCATTGCGGTTGGGGTTCAACGATAGAAAGTTTATCTGCGGGAGTTCCAATGCTCTGTTGGCCTTTCTTCGGGGATCAACCCACAAATTGTTGGTTCAGTTGCAGTAAATGGGGAGTTGGAATGGAGATTGGTGGTAATGTAACGAGAGAAGAAGTGGAAAAGCTTGTTAGAGAGCTTATGGAAGGAGAGAAAGGCAGGAAATTGAAGGATATAGCTATAGAATGGAAAAAATTGGCAGAACAAGCTACAAGTACTAATGGATCATCATCCTTAAATTTGCATAAATTGGTGAACAATGTGATTGATGTATTAGTTTTATATTATTATTATTGGGTGATGCTGTACATTTCAGTATGAGACATTTCAAATGAGAATAAAAAAGGAAGAAAAAATTTAATTAAAATAAATAATTAATTACATAATATTAAACAATTAATT
Organism: Croton laevigatus; assembly: GCA_949640765.1. NCBI lineage: Eukaryota > Viridiplantae > Streptophyta > Magnoliopsida > Malpighiales > Euphorbiaceae > Croton > Croton laevigatus. The sequence goes on along the minus strand of CATIWJ010140519.1, from coordinate 9,313 downwards.
TTCTAAAATATCCTTAGATGTTCAAAAGAATTGCAATCATCACCGTAAATCAGGTCTCTAGTGTTCATCACAGTTCCTTTTTTTTATGAATCAAAATGCACAATTTCAATATACTACCTCCGTACTAAAAAAAAAAAAAACGAGAGACTTTAGGGCTTTTTGTTGTTCCAAAATAAGTGAGACTTTTGATATTTTGGGTAGAATTTGGACGCTTTTGCCATTTGTCTTGTAGCAGATGTAATTTGTTTTTAGTGCGCGTGGGGTCCACTTTTATAATGAGTGAATGTGAGTTGATTACTTTTTGGGGTAGAATGGGAAAAAAAGAGGATAAATAGTAAAAGTCTCATTTTTTTTTTAACGGATTAAAATTCAACAATTTCAAGTAAATAATAAAGTCACATCATGTCACAGCCGAAAAATTCATTCGAGGATTAAAATGTAATTTACCAAGGATTAAATATAAATTTTCATAAAAATAGTTAATTAATAAATTTAAATGTCCGATTGATACTTATGACGTCGAAATGGACGTTTTGAGTATAATATTGTATTTTCCGACTCCAAGAGCATTTTGGTCATTTTGACCCTTCGGAAATTTTAGGAGTGGAATTAAATTTTAAAAATATTAAATTTGGAATCTAGACGTCGAGACGAGCGAATTGAGTATGAATTTTATAGGATTCCATTATAAAAGTAATTTTTTATTTTTACAGACACTAGTAAAATACGATGACACTGTAAATCGAAATTTAAATCAGTAAATTTTATGTAAATTACTTGAATAGTAAGGGACATTTTGGTAATTTTAATTTCAAGATATTAAATTAATTTAATAATTAAATTAATAATAAATAAATATATCATAATAATATATGATTTCCGTTTCAATGATTAGATGATATTTAAAAGAAATATAAAATTAAAAAAAAAAGGAGAACCACAGAATGTGGTGTTTCAAAAGTGAGAAAGAAACAAAATGAGTGGGTTGAATTGTCGGGGATTTTTGTTGAATGATTGAATAAAGATAAACCTAAGTGAATCATTAGGGACATTAGGAGATAAGTAATGTATTGAGTGGCTGAAATGAGGAGAGTAATAACAGAAGAGAGAGGAAGGAAAAGAGGAGTTGAAACACAGAGGGAAAAAAATGGAAAATAACGAGAAATTTAATATACAATTTACACTTTGATCGCATCTTTAGAAACTAAGGCTAGGAATCTACTCAGGGGATCCTAGTGATCAAAATGGACGTAATAAAAGGGGTGGTTAGTGGCCGGGAAATGATTTCAGACGGGTCAAATACATTTTTCGGTGAAGTCAACAGAATTTTTAGGTTGCAATATCTGAGTATCCGGTAGATCTTCGTTCATAATGACCTTACGAGACGGTCGGACATGATAAAAGGAAGCGAACGGTTGCCTGGAAGTGAAGCTTTGACGCCGGACGACGGAGAAGGGCGGACTGGTATTGGGAAAGGAAAACGATGAACAGTAGTCGTTTCAATGAAGAAGACGACGCGGTTCGATTAAGTCTCCTCTGGTCCGGTTAGAGAGTTGATTCAACTTTTGGGCGGGGTCAATATCAAAACGCGGAAAGCCACTGCGTTTGATCACAAATTTCTGTCTGATGCTCAACCTTTCTGGTGCCTCATATTTTCGCCCACAAAAGTTTCTTTCTTTTCAATTTTGTCCTTCCATGTTTTATAAATTAGGTATTGACCCTAAAACTTTATTTAGCTCTTCAAATTTATCCAACAGCTTAATAACTTAATAAATTTGATTTTATCTTAATAATTTAATATTTTTAGGACCTAATTAAATTATGAAAACATTATAATTGGCTATTAAAATGTGATAGAGGTATAAAATAGGTTTAATTTTGATATAAAAATATTTATAGGATGAATAATTAGAATTTACTAATTAATTGGATTTTTATTTAAATTAAAATTTATGTTTAATTAATAAAATTATATTTGAATTTAATTAAATATAAGATTTGTTTAAAATAATATTCTGTTAAAGTAGGTTTATTAAATTAAAATTTCAATTAAGAAAAAAATAATAATAATTAAGGGTCTAAATAATTGGACAATTAAATTAAGAAAAATTAAATTAGAAAATTTCTAGAGGACAATTTGACTGTGAATTAGACAGTTATTGGACAAATACCTTATGACCACAATTTATGACAGTGTTTTGGACAAAGAACAGTTCAAGAACTTAAGGAATAGAAACCGAAAACTCAAAGGAGACCGATGTTTAATATTTTAAGTGTGAAAAATCTTTTAAATTTCATTGTTTGCATGAATTTAAGTATTTTACATTATATGTTTGAAAGTTAATATTTATAGTAAATTGTGAAATTGATTGTTTACGTTATTTAAGTGATTTTTATTGCTAAGATAAAAATTATAATAAGTGAACAATGAAGTTTTTATTGAAAAGATCAAAACTACCTAAGTAATTTGGGTAGAATTAATATTACTATAAAATAAAAATTATTTATTACTTAATACTATTAAAATTAATATTTTTATTATTATTATTATTACTGTTATTATTATCATTATTTTCATTACTATTATTATTATCACTATTTTCACTACTACTATTATTATCATTATTTTTGCTACTATCATAGTTATCATTATTTTGACTACTACAATTATAATTATTATTTTTACTACTATTACTATTGCTACTATTCTTATTATAATTATTATTATTATCATTACCATTATCATTATTTTTACTATTACTATCATTATCAATATTTTTACTACTACTATTATTATTGTTATTGCTACTATTATTATTTTTAAATGAAACATATTTTGAAAGTAACTATGAATATTTACTACAATATTTTTATAACTCAAGTTGATTTTGGAAACTATTAATATTAGTAATATTTTTATTAAAACAAATGATTATTTTATTTTAGGAATTTATTTTGAGATAAATACTATTAAATAGTTTTACTTAATAAAGTTATTATTTTATTAATATTACTCTATACTAAAATTAATATTTATTTAAATTATAAGTATTTTTAAAAAACTAAGTATATACTATTATTTTTATTAAAAGTTATAATTTATTAAAAATAAATATTTTAAAAGTAAATATAAGTGAATATAAGTATATAAATTGGGTTTTAAACTAAATATTTATAAGTTATCACTCAAGTATTTTTATGAAATCAAGTTAATTACTAAGTTTTATTAAAAGTAATAATTTTAATTAATATCAAATATTTTGAAATATGTTGATTTTGGAATATGTGGATTTGGAATATGTTGGTTTTGAAATATATCATTACATTGAATTTTGTGATGAGAATTTATGGAATTTGGGAAAATTGGAAATTAAGAGATAAATGTTTTTAAGCTCTACTAGATTTTAGTCGAACAAATTCTGTACGGATTGATCGATCTTTCCTGGTAATTTATATGGCCATTTATATGCTCTCGGCGATAGCCGTTATGATTGATTTCCACAGTGACGACCGTTATGATTCTCACGGTGACGACCGTTATGTGATTAAGTTAAGTGAAAAATAAGTAAATGATTAAGTGATTTTAAGTAAGTGATAAGGTTTGTCTAAATATCTAGTAGAGCTAACCGAGCTAATCAAGTAAGTTTTTAAGTTATGCAATTTTATTTATTTTCTTAAGAGTGATTTTTATTAAATGATTATTTTATTAAGTATCGTTTAATATTTAAAATTATATTTTAAAATATGCATGTTCATTTAAATTGTTTTTATTTATCATAGTTAAAGTAACCACTGAGCGTTATCGCTCAGCAAGTTTGGTTAATTCTGAACTTGTAGGTCTCCGAAAGATGTGAAAGAACATGAACTGTCAAATAGCATGTGGGCCTGAAAAACTTAGATTGACATATACTGTGAAGATGAAATAGCACAAGCTAGGATAGAAAAAAAAATTGTACCCATATATTTTGTAATTAATTATGATCTGTATACCATATTCATATATAATGTGGCACCACTTAATTCGGCTAGAAATAATTGGGTTAAGGGGTGTTACACATCCCATCCTAGAATAGATTGCATCATCCAAAATCCATAAGGACATGGCATTAAAAAGATTCTTCCAACAAATTATACAATTTAAAAATCCCTAAACTGAGGAAATGAATGGATTGGTTCTACGATTGCTTACTTTGAAATTATTGCAATACAATCCACAGCAACACTGCGGACACTCATAGAAATTATCAGTTGAGAAACTGGCGGACGCAATTCCAACAAAGAAATCAAGCTCGTTTTCATATCTAGTCACCTCCACAATATTCAACCATAAGAACAGCACCTTGACGCTTATGCCACTCAATTTTGCGAGTTTATTATTGCTGATATGACTGCTGATTGTGGATTTATTTTCAGCTGATACGAACCTTCCGAAAAGAAACCATTGAGATAGGTGTTGAATTTACCGGTATTCTTATCCAGTTCGTAGCCGGTCGCTCCTTTAGGGAGGAGGCCAATAGGAAAGTTGAATCTAGCGAGGACTTCGTAGGCCGTCTGATTATCATTGGCGAAGACAGCGGTAGAAAATAATAGGGCGAGAGATAATAGAAGGAGAAGAGGTGAAAAGTTTGAGGGAAGGGTGGAGAAGTCATGATTTTATTATATATTTAATTATATAAATTATTAAATAAATAATATTATTAAAAATACTAAAACACTTTTACTGAGATGTCTCAAACTGTGACAAACATATTTATTGATTATTGGTGATAAAATATTTTAATGACTTACAAATTGTGTAAATATATCCAAAAGATAGGCGTCAGAATTCGGAATCAATTACCAAATTGAATTGTCTGAAATTCTTGCAAATTATCGAATTTATTTTACCGAATTTTTTTTTTGTTACCGATTGAATGGTAATTTAAAACATTTATCATTCTTAGGGTGCTGGATGATTAACATTCATAGCAATAAAAAAATTAAGAGACAAGTATTTTAAATATAGTTACTCTATTTATCATGTAATGAAATAATAATACAAGTAATAATATTTGGTAACAAATTTACCCAGTACCGGTTTACCGAATATTGATTTACTGATTATCGAATTTCATAAAACATAGATATGAAATAATTACATTCTAAAAACAAATGAACAAAATTACAATATTAGACAAAATTTATGCACTAAATAATCACAATTTTGGGTCCGTTTAACGAAAGTATAGACGCAAAGACTAAATAATGTAACGTAACAAAACCAAATGACTAAATAATAATATTTTAAAAACAGAAAGACAAAATTACAATATTGGACAGAACCTGTGTGAATTTAATATTTATTATTATATGTGTTATATATGATAGTAATAATATAAATATTATTCTCTAAAAAAAATATTATAGTTTTTTTAAGGAGAAAAAAAATATTATAGTTGAAATGACAAAATTAAACTAGTACAATGGGAATTAAATTATTTTATATAAATATGTATTGTTGGTTATATTACAACAACAAAGGTAGTAGAATATGGATATCTTGGCTTCGATTCCTACTAAATTGTCAACATTTATTTGGTTTATAGGAGAGAGTTACTTTATTGTGTACCCACAATATTACCTGGTCTATTAATAGCTTCATTTATATTAAAAAAAATATTATTTTCTCCATGAATTTTTACATATTTAACTATTTTCTCCTATTTTTTTTTCCAAAAGAAAAACATTTTCTCCCTGTGTATTAGACGATTTTATCTTCCTTTAAAAATTCTTTAAAGGTGGTCAATTTCCTAATTAAAAAATAATTGGGTCAGTTTATTAATTATTTTGTTACTTTCATAAATTAAAAAAAATAAAAATAAAAAATGCAGAAACCATGTCCCTTCTTCCTCGCACTGCCGCCGGCCACGATCTATCGTTTTGTATGAGGAATAATATAATGGCTTCTCTATGTGGAAGTTATGTTCTGAAATCGCTGGTGGATGTATCGATTTTATCCTTTCCGAGAGAATCTCCTAGGTTGTGAAAAACAAAATGCTTATTTTAGTTTTCTTGTTGATTGAAAAGCATAAGCTATTTTGCCCGGAAATTGGCAATTAATTTTACTCCATTATGAGAACTTAGCATCTACAATACGCTAAGTTCTTGTTTTTTAGGAATAGTTTCTTATCACGTTGGAGCAATTTTTTTCCTAAATTAGGATCAACTTTTATATGGGTGTTAATGTTTGTGAAATAGTGAGAGTAAAAACTCTATTTCGGGTTTATAGTTTGTTTTATGGCAGTATAATTAGGTTTCTGCATCTGGTTCTTTATATGGCGGAAAGAGCTTGGAGCATGCTTCTCCTCTTGCAGCTTCCATAATTTGTTTAGAAGGAATATAATGAATAGCAGCCATAACAGGGATTAACAAGAGATAAAGAATCTGATTAATAAGACATATATAACCAAGCCTAACATACTTAAGCTTAAGCTTAATTGATTTTTCAGAAATTAGGAACATAGATTTCATCGGCCGTAGTGCGAGGAAGAAGGAGCAGCTGCATATATGGTTAGGAGCAGAACATGGTTTCCGCATTTTAATTTTATTTTATTTTTCAATTTATGAAAATAATAAAAATAATTAATAAACTGAACCAATTATTTTTAAATTAGAAAATTATTCCCTTTTTAACGAAATTTCTAATGGATGGATAAAATCGTCTAATTAAAATAAAACACGGGAGCTTTCCTTTTCAAAAATAAGGAGAAAATAATTAATATGTAAAAACAAATAGAAAAAATCTTAATTTTCCCTAAACACACTTTAATTTGTTACCACTATACATAACACAATTAATTATTCCTTTTTAAAAAAACAATTAATTACCATTCAAATGAGAATACATAAATAAAACGTCAGTTTATTTATTTGTTTTTACAAAGATGCTAAAAAGTTGGTTAGATAAGTAAACCTACATGTGGACATGGCCGAGTTGGGCCATTTGAATTATAGAGGCCCAACTGCGAACCGAATCACTATAGAACTGAACTATAACCATGGTCTAGTGAGCCGGTTTGAGTTCTGGAAAATTTGGAACCGTGAATAAATGGTTCACCGAAACATACTAAAATTATTTGAACCAGTCTTGAACAATAAGCCGAGGGTCAACTGCCAAAACCAGTCTTAAACCAAATCGTGGTCTAACCATGAACAAGTCCTAACCGACAGTTCACAACCGTCCTCAAACTATTGCACCATAGTTCGATTCACAGTTCAAAAGATTTGTGAACCGTGAGCTGTTGGTTCAAGGCCCGAACGAACCGTGGTGACCAACATATAAGTAAAACACATCATCTATATGGATGAAATTTCATTTTGGAGGAAATGATTTCCATCTCCAAAAGTAAGAGGAAATGAAATAGTCCAATAATGAAAAAGAGTACACCTCCCGTCCATTTGCACCCATGCTTTTTTTTTTCTTTATTTTGTTTTAACTTTCATCCATTTCGATAATCCGTACTGATACCAGAAATTAGTTATAGAGAACTACAGGTTCAAAAAATTGACTCTATATGCTAAAATAGATACAGAATTGTTTTGTATCATTGAATATATAATAATTTAAAATTTATAATACATAATATTTTTTTTAAATTGTGACTTATTATATTATTTGATCTCGAAACTAAGTACAAAACATTACGAAAATATAGATGAAAAAAAATCGGAAAAAAAAAGGGAAAAAGAAAAATGAGGGTGCGCATGGTAGGATGGTATACGGACCATGTATCATTGCCCATATTATACCACGTCGAGTGTAGGAGATAAGCCTTAAATGGATTATTCTGTTTCTAAACTAAAGTGACCCCACCCTTCTTACATAAGTCAAATTCCATCCCATCCGGAGTCTTCTACTCAAATTTCCATACTAAATTAGCCACAAAATTCTCCAAATGCAACGTCATCATCTTAATTTCCTTTTAAATCAAATCCTTCATTAGCAATAATAATCTTCATTACCAATAATAAACCTCTTAATCAATTTCCATGGCAATGACTAATAAGCCTCATGCAATTGTCATTCCAGTCCCAGCCCAAAGCCACATAAAAGCAATGCTTAAACTAGCAAAACTTCTTTACTTCAAAGGTTTCCACATAACTTTTATAAACACTGAATTTAATCACAATCGTTTAATTAAAGCTAGAGGTGTTCATTCCCTGAAAGGGTTACCGGGTTTCGATTTCGATACGATTCCTGATGGTATTCCTTCTTCCGATCCTGACTCGACTCAGGATGTTCCTGCTATTAGTGATTCTGTGAGGAATTATTTATTAGCTCCATTTCTGCAAGCTGTTGGTAAATTGAATGATCTTGCCTTATCCAAGAAAGTTCCTCCTGTTACTTGCATAGTTTCTGATGGTCTCATGTCATCTTTTACTATTCCTGCTTCCCAAGAACTTGGAATCCCTATTGTGTCGTTTTTCACTTTCTCTGCTTGTGCTGTGATGGGATTCAAACAATATTCTACCCTCATGGACATGGGTCTTACACCTTTGAAAGGTAACACCTACATACCTTATACGAGTTCTTTTAAACTTAAAAATTATATTTACAAGATACTATTTGAATTTTTTTTTTTAAAACTATTTGAATTAGGAATTTGGGTTGCTAGGTATAAATGATTTTGTTCATCAGTTATAAATGCATATTTAATTTTTAATGTCTAAAACCCATTAAATATAATCTAACCATTAAATAAGTATTGATCATTATTTAACGTTTAATTCCATCTGTTGTACATAATTTTTTTTTTTCAACTTTTGCAATTTAGAACCACCCATCTTTTTCTTATTACGTATTAGAAATAACATTCTTTCCAATTTTTTCTATGAGATCAAAATAGTATTATAAATAGCCAATTAAGGTGTGATATGCTAGTTAGCATACTTAACACAAAGATTATAAGATGTGGAGGTCTCGAGTTCAATTCATTATTAACCACATTGTCATAACCTATTTTGTACATAAGGAAGAGCTATCCCTATTGTGTAGCCTACAATATTATATAGTCCGTCAGTGACTTCCTTTATATATATATATCGCAATAATATAAGTAGCCTTCCATTTAAATAACATACAATAAATTATAAATAAATATGTAAGAATGTAGAAAATTTTTTTTGGCCAAGCTCTGATTCTAATTCCAATTTTCTTGGTTTGTAGATGAGAGCTACTTGACGAATGGTTATTTGGAGGAAACAATAGACTGGATTCCAGGTATGAAAGATATTCCATTAAGGTATCTTCCAAGTTTTATTCAAACTACTAATC
>CATIWJ010140501.1:0-13725 GCA_949640765.1 Croton laevigatus | reverse complement strand
TGACCGCCAAAAAGTCAAAATTTCAGCCAAGTGTATTTGATTGTTAAGATTTTTAAACTTAGAGTATGTTTTTGTTACAAAATGAAAGTGACGTACCTAATTGTACATATCTCTGAATTCAAACATAGCCGTGTATGTTATTTAAAATTAAAACCTTAGATCTGAAAGAAATTTTACTTATTTGAAATCAGAAAAATGAAAATATATATTTTAAAAAACAAAAAGATTAATTAATTGGTTATGTCTAGGGACTAAATAATAATTTTTCGGAATTAAAATTTAAAGTTGTAACGTTAAAATTTGAATTTGAATTGCGGTGGCTCCTTCATTGCGTGCTCCGTCTTTTTCATCACTCTTCTTCTTTTCACCCTTCCGACAACACAGACTGCATTCGAAATCTTTGCCACTCCTTGGAGCCAACAGTCAACAAGTAAATCCAAATTCCGAATTCCTCTGTTTGACAAATTTCTTGTCTTGCCACCGCAAAGCTCCTTGTGATTTCGATTTGAAGTTTGTTTCTAATTATAGCTTGGTTTGTTTTTTGAAGCGGTTACAGATTGTGAGCAAGATTTAGCTCTTTGGGCTTGAGATCTTGTTGAAATTCTGACGAAAATTTGAAAAACCAAAGCGAAATCAGACGTTGATCTTGAAAACAGTTGATTTTCATCAGATTTGGCTTAGCATAATGTCCAATCTTAAACAAGGGGAAACGACCTGTGAATCCCTTCTTCATGAGTTGCAGGTTTGTCGCGCTTGACTTTACTAATTGTTGATTTGCACAGATGCTAAACTCTGTTTTTGTATCAGATAATTTGGACTGAGGTTGGAGAGTCAGATGGTGAAAGGGATAAAATGCTCCTTGAACTTGAACAAGAATGTCTTCAAGTATACAGAAGAAAGGTGGATCAAGCAAACAGGAACAGAGCTCAGATGAAACAAGCAATTGCTGATTCTGAAGCACAACTTGCAGCTATATGTTCCGCAATGGGAGAGCGTCCTGTGCATATTAGGCAGGTTAGGATTATTCTAAATATTTAGCAATAGCTCAAAATGGTCCTTTGAATTATTTTTTCTGTTTGAATTCTTCTTCCAAACATCCTCTGTTCGATTGGACTACAATACCATGATATACAAACTCTGCCAAAAGCTCAAAATTTTGTTTTAGCTAACTCAACTCAACAATCTCTTTCTTTAAAATCAAAATGGTTTGAAATTATGTTATTAATGGCTACAATTACCTTACTTTCTTCTGTCTAATTTTATAATCACAGGCTGATCAAAATGCTGGAAGCTTGAAGGAAGAACTTGGGAAAATTCTTCCACAACTTGAGGAGATGCAGAAGAGAAAAATAGATAGAAGAAATCAGTTCCTCAATGTCCTAGCTGAAATACAGAAGATCTCGAATGAGATATATGGAGCTGCCAATCATATGGTGGTTGATGTTGATGAAACTGATCTGTCATTGAGAAAACTTGAAGAGTTGGATAGACAACTTAATGCACTTCAACAAGAGAAGGTTTAACATCATTTTCTTTCTCTTCCATGCTTTATAGGTCTTATTAATATCTCTGATTGCTTTGTTCTTTCCACAGAGTGATCGCTTAAAGCTGATTCAGGAGCATCTAGATAACTTAAATTCACTTTGCTCAGTCCTTGGTATGGATTATGAGCACACCATTAGTGAGGTTCATCCAAGTTTGGGTAATCCTCAAGTGCCAAGGAGTATATCTAATGATGCAATTCAACAATTAGTTGCTGTGATACACAAATTACGAGAAATCAAAATACAAAGGATGCAGAAGGTAAAATTGGCGTAAATTTTAGTCAGCGTTTCATCCAACATTTTGCTTTCCATTGATCATGTTCTCTCTTGGTTGATTACAGCTCCAAGACCTTGTGACTACAATGTTGGAGCTGTGGAATTTAATGGATACTCCAATAGAAGAGCAGCAAATGTTTCAGAATGTTACTTGCAATGTAGCTGCTTCAGAACATGAAATTACTGAACCAAACACTCTATCTGTGGACTTTATCAACTATGTGGGTAGAGTATTTTGGTATTACTGGATTTCAAAATTTTAAGGCTCTGGATTTGTATTCTTTGTAGTCTGGAGTTATCTTTTGTGAATATAACTTGCAGGTTGAAGCAGAAGTTGCTCGGCTAGAAGAATTGAAATCTAGCAAGATGAAAGATCTTGTTCTGAAGAAAAGGTCCGAGCTGGAGGACATATGCAGAAAGACACACATGGTTCCGGAAGCAGATACTGCAATGGATTATGCAGTAGAAGCCATTGAGTCTGGTAGAGTCTTTATGATGACAATGTAACTTTTATTGCTTATAGTTCACATTTCTGATGCCTAATTTGTGCATACGGTTGCAGGAAATGTGGACCCAACCTATTTCCTGGTGCAAATTGAACATCAAATTGCAAATGTCAAGGAAGAAGCTTTTAGCAGGAAGGAAATTCTTGATAAGGTTGAGAAGTGGTTGGCAGCATGTGAGGAGGAATGTTGGCTTGAAGAGTATAACAGGGTTAAGTGTCAAAATCATATATTTATATCTGCCCTTTATTATTTCTTTATTTTCAAGCTTAATTGTTGCTTGGTGGTGGCTTTACAGGATGAGAACCGATATAATGCAGGGAGAGGAGCTCATCTTACTCTTAAGCGTGCAGAGAAAGCTCGTGCCTTGGTTAACAAACTACCTGGTATGCTCCTCCTGTGCTTGGACGTCTTTATAGTAAATGTGATAGAGAATCAGTTTGTTTGAGTGTTGTGAAATTTTATGTTGCTTAGTGTATCAAAGTTCCATCCCTTTTGTACAAACTATTTTTTAATCTGTTTGATGCTTCATTGAACATTTGCTTATCACACTCAATATTTGCTTTATACTTTACAATATCACAATCACACTCAATATTAGAGGTCTGGTTTTCATATCATGGTAAGTTGCTCTTTTTATGTTGTCCAGGAATGGTGGAGGCATTGGCTTCAAAAACCATGGCATGGGAAAAAGAAAGAGGCATTAATTTCTTATATGATGGTGTAAGTCCACAAGTTCTTAGTAAGATTAGGTCTTAAGTGCTCCCTGCTTGTTTTCACCCTTTTCTTGTTGCTTATAGCTGTACTGATAAGTGGTAAATTTTATCTGAACCATTTGCTTAAATTTTCCAGATTCGCCTTCTCTCTATGCTTGAAGAGTATAGCATATTAAGACAGGAGAAAGAGGAAGAAAAGCGGAGGCAGCGGGTATGGATTTGTCATTCGCTCTATGTCTTTTGACTAAGCATTACACCAACAGACTCCATTGCATTCACCTCTATTGTGGATGCTTCTGCATCTGCTTATATGGTAAACTAATTTTGTCATGTCTCGGCTGTTTCACTATTGTAGGACCAGAAGAAATTGCAGGGGCAGCTAATAGCAGAGCAGGAAGCGCTTTACGGGTCAAAACCGAGCCCTTCAAAGACTCAGAATATTAAAAAAGGTCCTAGATTTTCTACTGGAGGTGCGAGCACAAGAAGACTTTCCCTTGGTGGAGCAATGCTCCAAACGCCTAAACCTGATTTAATTTACTCCAGCAAAGCTACACGTCCTGGCAAGAAAATTGACCGAGTGCACCAACATGACAATTTGAGCCACCGGCAAGACGATGGCTTGGCTGCATTATCTGCTGGTAAGTTATTTGAAAATGTGGCATCAGTATCTTATAAAACGACTACTCCAAATGATAGTTTTGAAGAAAAATATGAATAAGCTTTAATGCTTCATGTTTAGGAAATTTGGTTTATATGCAAGTTTGTATAAAGTTCTGATAACGCAATCGTTCATTTTCTTGACTTTTCTATATAGGGAGGAGGGGGTTAGATATAGCTGGCCTCCCTACAAGAAAGCATTCCTTAAGTTTCGTAAATGCTCCAGAACCCGAATCCCCAATGCTCCGAAAACCTTTCTCACCAATTTCTTCTTTGAGAGGATCATCGAAACCCAACATGCAAGATGTAACCGTAACAAATGGTGAGGCAACGAAGAAGACGCATACATTTGATGAATTATCCATTAGTGCTACAACTCCTAGGAAGCCTTGTGTAGTTGATGAAGAAAATAGAACTCCTCCAAAGGCAATGCCAATTCCAGTGCCCTCAACACCTTCAACAGTGTCTGTTCCAATGCAGACGGTTATGACCACCCCACTTCCTTATGCTGCTGCTAATCAAGGACAAGAGATTGAATATTCATTTGAAGAAAGAAGAGCTGGATTCGTTGTTCCCACAACTCCTCATATGAAGTTGTTACAAGTTTGATTTGTATTATTGAATTGTTGTTGTTGGTACATTTGATTTTTCTTGGAATGAGTCAAATTGTAATTGGCTATTATTATCATACAATATGAGTGTATACAGCCTACGAGTTCCCAAAGTGGACTTATATTCAATTCGTTATTAATTTGACAATCATTCATTCATCCCTGTATTACAAATGATTCATTCAGCTTGTTCACTCACCAAATAACTGAATCATTGCATAAAGTTAGAAATAACTGAATCTGTAATACAATTACTTTGCTTAGAGTGAGGGACTGAACTTCCCTGATACAGTAAACCAAAGCTCTTTACAATTTTTACCGACAACCATTTATCATTAAACTTACAATCTCCGTTCCCATTTCAATTTATAATCAACTACAATATTCAAATTCAAATCCATTAAGTGAATATCCATATTCCATGGATCAATTTCTTCAGTTCATGATGAAATAGCAATTTACCTGCTGCAAGGATCAGGTCTGACTTTTCAGTTGAACGGTGAAGGTTTTAGGGTCTTGGAGTCTGAATGGAGTTTCATTATAAATAGCACACACTTTCTGTATATTCTTCAATTCAATTGGCTGTGTAAATTCCTGTGAAGCTTCAAATTCCATTTCCACTATACGTATGCGTAACAAGATATCTTCTAGGGCAAGGGGCGTACTTTACAAACTTCCACATCGAATCCACAATCCATTAACAGCAATATCCATGCATGTTGCTGCTCAGAAAGACGATCTCTAGGGCCTTTGACTTCAACAAGCTTGGCTTCACCTTTGAATTCTCCATGGAAACGCCATAGCAACAAATCAGGCATTCCACTTGACCAACTTCGATAATCTTGGGCAATTTGCCGACAGAGTGAGGCCAAACAAGGTCCGCCAACGCAGGAGACAGCTGCCCGAATTTCAGAGAGAGAATGCCGGCTCCAGTTAACTCCCCTACAAGCTGTTCCCAAATGCAAGTCCCATGATGTAATGACAATCTCCTCAGCCATACCATCATGAATTTTCTGCAACTGAGATTCTATAAGTGCCTTTCTCATTAGATAGAAGCTATCAGTACCCAAATCCAAGGGCGCAGTCTGCAAAATGAAATACTTAAATTATTTGTAACAAAATAAAAGGGAATTGCAACATATAAATACTTAGTCAAATATTGACCAGACAGGAATCATTCTGTAACTTATGGATAAACAGGCAGTGAATGATTGTATATGTTCCATAAATTGGCAGACAAGCTAAATCTGGAAAGCTGAAAAGAAGCTAGAAAAGTCTAGGCTAGGTCTGCATGCAAGTATAAAATCACTTGTGTCCCTGCAACGGTTTACTATTTCCATAAAGAACTTTCACCCCTTCAGTCTTGCTGATCATTTTGTTTTGATTTCTAGATGTAGATTATTGAAAGGTCATATTGGTTTGAGAATATGGTGGCGGAAAAGGAGCGTAAGTTCCTTACAATCGTTTGGCAGTAGGCACTATAAAGAATGGGGAGGATATTATGAGACTCATGCAGCAGGAATCTCAATATAACAACATACAAAACCACAGTTAACATATTACGCAGACCAAGTCAAACAAATAAACACTCTTTCCTGAACACTGTTTTTAAGGGACATGGCATCTTTGGGGGGAAAATACATGCATGTGCTTTCAAGAATCAGAAGAATCGTTTTAGAGGTGATGTTTTCACCTACTATGCAGGTCTTACGCTTCTAAATTAATAAGGATTAGGGGGATTTTTTCAAGTAATCTAAACTTGATTGGTAGGCATAAACTTTTAATTTGGATTTTATGATGTTGGTAGTTTTAAGCTAAGTTCTTGTGCAAGGAATCCTTTGAGGAAAACTTTTTTAGCTTCAAATAATGCACATATACAGAGATCATACAAAACTAAAGAAATGGAAATTTCATTTGAGCATATAATTTCTACTTTGGTTCTGAAATCTGACAATAGGTTATTGCTTTTGAGATGCACAAATGCATACCTGAAATCTGTTACGGAAAACATCTGGAACATCGGAAAATATGATGTCCCACATAAGAAGAGCAAAAATTGTCAACCAAATGCCACTCTCAGCATGAACACCATGCCATCCACCGCCTTCATCAGCATAATATTGCAAAGCAAGCTGCTCAATTCCACACTGTTCCCCATCTTCTCCATAGAACCTGCTCTTCTGGCTAATTTCAGAGTTTAATGGTCTCCCCTGAATATGAACCTGAGTTGGGAGTTGTAAAATGAGAAAACTGAGAGCATCAAAATGACAAGCCTACGGATTAAGGTTAGAAGTTCATTATATGTTAGCATCCTAAGTCTAAAACCCATGAGGGATATAACCAATTAATTACCTCCTTAATCTTCCTCTGGATGGAATCTGCGAAGCTAGGAGGTCTCCAGCGTCTTGGGGGTTTTCCCAGGCGAAGAACTCTCTTCTGCAATGCTATCCTTGAGCCAGAACGTACCCACTGATCCAATAATCCATGTTCAGCAACTGAAAGACTCTCACTGAAACAATCCATGTGCTCCAAATCAATGGACAATCTTAGTGTCCAATAACCTCGCCTTCCATCAGCAGGGAAGCAAGCAAGCAGTTTCTTTAGCAACATTATTGCATCTTTGTACCTTAGAAGGAGAAATTACTTAGGAAGATGCTTGCAAAATCTTTTCTAATGCATGAAATGTAAGAAATTTAATTTTGAGCTCAGCGATAAACCATGCCTTTTGACATGAATTAAAATCATTGAAAAAGGTTAAGGATGAGATATTTTTTTATTTATCTAAAACATTAAAAAAGGTTAATGTTGGTGTTGTATCTAAAACCTCAAAGGGGCCCCAAAATTTTCAGATTTTGTTTTCTTTAGACTGAACGAATTCAAGAAAGTTTTACTTATGCTTAAAAATGTTAAGTTTTGAAGTATTCTCTCCGGACAGTACAAAGGAAACACTCAAATTTGTTTGCCTGTAACTTTTGAAGTTTCATATATTTATTGGCCAACACAATTTCTTGGTAGTTTTTAAGCTGCCAATGATAAATTTCTCATGAATTTTACTTTGCCACCAAACAAGTCCTCAATGGGTATCAAGTTTCATGGTCCGATGTGTAGAAATAGAAATTCATGAGCCAATGGAAAAAATGTGATAAATTCAAGGGCTTGAAAATGGGCTTTTCCAAATTATTTTTGTGGATGGTAAATCATGAGTAAGGAGGGAAACAGTCATTAAGAAAATGCATAGAACAATGAGTTCTTTCTAGGAGATGCCATAACTTGTAAGAGAAAGAGAGATCTTGCTCTCTCCGGGATGCAAGGGTTGATATTAGTAACCAATGACTCAAAATGATAAATTCAATACCTACGCTCACACTCAAGAAAAGATATCCCGAGCAGGATAACTTTTGAGTACACCCACGACGCTGAAAAATATGAAAGAAAAATAGCTGCTGATTCAGATGACATGATCTGGGTTGCTTCTACGGTAGAGTTGGATACATGGGAATCAGCTATCCTTACACATGCTAAGACCAGTTCACTATTGTTTTGCTCAAGAGATTCATCCATTATTTGTGCCACTTCAATTGCCTGCATGACACAACCATTAACATAAAGTAAAATGAACAAAAAGAAAAGATTACTTTTGCAGAAAAATATAACCTCTTCATAAGCTATCAGGTTACTTCGGGTTGAGAAAATCTGTTTAGAGATTATGCAGCTGTAAGCAGGATACTTAACCAACCCCAAATCAACTAGTAGAAAAGATGACAGATCCTGCTCTCCATTCAGGAAGAAAAGTCTCTGCACATAAAAAAGAAAGTTTGGAGAACAGTTATAATTTGAAGATGAGCTACATAATTATCTGAGCTTGTCTGAGAGTTATTATTGAAGGACATAAGCCATGAAAGTACCTCAACACGCCAGATAAGGTATTCAGCATTTGAAGATATCTTGATGCACATCCCAATTCTATCAAAAACTAAATTTTGCAGGAATAAGCTGCAAAATAGGAACCAAAAGGAAAGATGGAAGTTTAAATTTACACACCAAAACATGAAAAAAACATTGTTTCATAAGATTTGCGTACCATGTTGTATCTTCATATGTAGATAAAAGAGATGCAATAAGATCCTGCTTTCTTCTAATGTGGGCGCCATTCTGAAAGCATCAAATCACAGACGATAACTTAGAAGCCTATCAAAGAAACAAAAAGTACAGAAAGCAGTTATAGTATTATATTTTATTTAGATAGCACAAGAGTTATGTGCGTCAATGACGTTGGTAAAAGGAATAATAGTTTGAGTAATTTGGACAAGCAAAAATTCAGGAGCTCAAAAGCCTACATTTGTACAGTTCAAGATATGTTTTTCCTAAAAGAATAGGAAAAAGTGATAACTGCTCTGCTAGGGATTATTGAATATGCTACTCTCACTATCTGTCCCCTTCTCCCAAAATCATTTCTGCTTTGGCCCCAATATAGCCATTGTGCATAGACCCAATGGGCTTGTGATGATTGCCACGGGCTGTAATAGACAGTATAACACCATTTTGCCAGGAATTCGTATTCCCAAGAAGTAACAATAAAATAATATAGTTCCACTTATTCTCCATGCATAACAGTCTTTAAGGAATCAGCCATTATTCAAAGCTGCAGATCCACAGTAGTAAACCATTTTGAATAACAGAAAATGGCCACCTATATATAATAAGTTCTGTTAACAGATTCTGTGAAAAATTAAAGACTTCAGAAAGTCTGCCAAAGGAGAGTGCTTGAGAAAATGGTATATGCTCCAGATGGACGACAATTATGCACCGACCCATGACAAAACCAAAAAAAAGGAAGGATAAAAAGTAGAATCCTAGGGTCCATACCAGATGAGTTTCAATAGGGATAAAATTTTACAAATTTGTTATTTTTGTGTATGATAGTGGTTGGTCATTTATCATCGTTAGGTTTCAGCAAACTAGTGCATAGCTCAAGGAGACTATAATAGAAAAATATTATGGCTATATATTTTAGTAAAATGTGACCACTGCACACCTTATTAATCATGCGTGCTATTTCACGCAGCTCGGAGACAGACAACAAATTTAGAATATCTTCCATGTAATTCTTTTGTAGCTCAGTTGCATCTTCAATGGAACAAATATAACCTATTGCTGCGATTCCAAGCCAAGAGAATCCTAAGTTACATGTCTCATTTAAAATGTCAGAACTAAAAGTACAACAAATACTACCAATCACTAAAAATACCAGAGAGTCCCTTGATTGCCTGCTTAGAATCTGAAATTTCTGGATATGAAATATTAGACACCCGGAACCATGGTCCTAAGATAGGAACACCAATATATTAAAATTATTACACATGAGGGGCAAATGTTCTAAGGCTGACATAGAAAAGTTTATTCAAAAAAAATTTTAGTGAAAAATAGTTTCGCATTTTGGAACAGAGAAAATTGAAAAACAATTTCACTAGTACCTCAAATCCAATATGTTCCCAATTTGATAGCCCAAGATAACATTAATAAATGTGCATATACATACCAACTCGGAAGAAGTTAGATGCAACAGATGACCAGTGAAAAATCAAAATTGTCACAACATACCGCTAAATCTTTTAAAGAGCAATATTCTAGATGGTAAAATTAATCAATTTGCAGTCGTAAAAGAGATAATGTGAGATCCAAAAACAGCAAAGAGAATATGAATCTATGCATGAAGAAAGATTGGCTAATGCTTTGATCATCAAATTATCATGGTAACCTTTGGTCTTCTAAGTAATAAATGTAATAATAATATGAACTTGTTAGAGAAATAAAATAGGTAAATAGATATTAGTTAGCTTGATTATAGGCCTATATTAGTTAGCTTGATTATAGGAGATTTGATTGTTTCCTAGAATAGACAGATTAGAGTGTAAATAAATATGAACACCTTTTCCAAATCAATATGCACAATTTCTCTCATCTTATTAATCTGATTACAGAACTAAACACAGAAACTAGGATGCCAAATCAAACTCACCTTGATAGATGTCTTAACATGCAAAAAAGATCTTAAACGTTAGGGGAAATTACAACGAGAACAATGTTGATAAAGAGAAATATAAGGAAACTATAGGTCAGTTGCATACAGTGGGGGAGAATGAGCAACGAATGCACCCTAAGGAAAAGACATAGAAGAGCAAAGTTACCTTTCTCATTTAATTATAATTTTAGTAAAAATATAGTGTTTTGCAAATTTAGCATAACATGAAATTTTATAATACACAAATTGAATCTACTATAAAATACAAACTTTTTCTTTCATAAATAAATATTCCTTATTTTGTAGGACATCTCAAGTTTTTAACTTTCATCTGATAGAGATAAAGAAATAGTTATGCACCAACTTGCAATGGGATAGTATGGATGGCATTTCACATAATACACCCAGTGACAAATAAATGATTTCCCATGAGGAAGATTTATAAGATCCCATGTATCATTTGGCAAAAGTCAAGAATACTTAACTTCCATCACCTTCTACCAGCTAGAGACAAATTAAGCTTCAAAGTAAATTAAGTTTATCATACTAAAACCAAGGCAGCAAAAAAGAAACCAATGCTTCAAATGAAGGGAAAAAGTAATGCAAAAATAATAACCTTTCCGTGTATAAAGCCGGACAAAAAGGCTCTGACTCTCATCTGAGAGAGAAAGAAATGATTCTGCCATCAAATAACAATAAAATATCATTAGAAACTCGTCTATATATATATATATATATATATTTTGAGTCTGTATTGTAGCTTATACCCATGGAAATTTTCTCCTCATCAGTGAAAAGGTGTGCATTGCTCCTCAAAACTTCTTGCAGTAACAAGCAAAAGTTTTGCTGATATTTTTTCTTGCTACTTGCACAACTCCTTACAGATTCAGCTACATGAAGAACATTTTTCCATAAACATGTGAAATCCAGATAATCATCACTGTCTTTATCACCAAGTGATATTGCTTCACAGCACACAATTTGGATTGGAACAACATCTAGAGAATGTTTTGGAACAGAGGTCACATGTCCCTGCAGAAAATCCCAGACTACATAACCATGAACATCTGGAAATGAAACTGCAACTTATTTGTAATATAATCTGACAAAATAGAGTAGAGTAAATATAAATAAAGAATATTGATAGATTAGTCCAAAAAGGTTGCTATAACCAGAAAAATCTCACAACTAGCTTTTTTTTTCCTCGTTAGAACATTTATTACATAATATAAAAAAGATTTACTTAATATGTACTTAAATACACATAAACTAAGCAAGAACTAAATGCATTCAAGTTTAGATAAAAAATAACGAAGCTAAAGTGTCATATTACCTTGAATGTTATTGAATACTTGTCAATCAAAGCAGCCAAATATTGAGCTAATGCTCGAGGGAGAAAACCAAGTGCTTTAGGGTCTGGGGACTCTGCCAAAAGAACCTGGCCCAAGAAGACAATGTAACGCCAAAAATAATAGAAGAATTTCTAAACAGCAAACATATAAAGAGTCACACCTTGATAGCATTTGGATCCTTAGTATTATTTCGATCTCTCAAAAGAGATATCCTTGCCCCAAGATTTATGTCCTTCTCAATGCTGAATCTGCGGCCAACGATAAAAGTTTCAAGAACCGCTTCTGATATGTTTTCTATGCTAGCGGTTGCATTATATGTGGACAACCCATTTTTCAGGGGCAATGAAGAGCAATAAATTTCAATGCTAATCCTATCCCCATCAGTAGGTTTTCCAACTGAACGAGCTGGGCCTGGTTTGCAAACAATTGGCTCTATGTTTGGTGATAATTTACAAGGATTGCCGTCGTTTTCTTGAAAAGCAACAGAATTTCTCAAGTCAATTACAGTATTCTGTACGACATTGCTCGGTCTTGAGCAGAAGTCCAACTGGAAAAGAGTGCGTTGGGTCAATTTTCGTTTTCGTTTCTTCCCACTCAACAGGCATGCATCTGGTAATCATTATTTTAAACATTGTTAGCTGGAATACAAATAAATGAATCTGTTTAGCAAATGAAGGGTGTTCGATTCTTAAATCCTAATACTGGTATCAGTAATTAAACCCAAGAAAAACAAGGGCTTCCAGCTAAAAGTAACATCAAGAATTAACTTATATGTTTTAGGAAACAAGCACTTGGGTAATTAATTTGTTGATACAATGCTTCACTCGATTAGACATATGGAGAACAAATAAACAATACATATATTGAGATCATTTGGTACTTGCAACACCTAGCTAAGTTCTTATAATTTTACACTTGAATCAAATGACTATATGCCCAAAAAGAAAGTTAGATAATTCGCAAGTCTGAAGGAGTCTTGACAAAAGGCTGCTTTCTGAATGTACTAACAGGAGATTAAGAAACAAAAGAAAATTATTTAGGGAGAAAAAAAATACCCAGATGAGAATTAATCACGCAGTCTTCACCGCGTACTTTGCTCCCACAAACAGGACATGTAACCCAATCTTTAGTGGATATGTTAAGAGCATTTTTCTCATCTTGCTCCAGTTTATTCCCGGAAAATCCATTCCCGTCCTTATCAGAAGCACAAAAATCATAAAAAGTATTAGTTTTATTTTCTCATCTGCGATTTGCCATTATGCTGAAAACGATAGAGAATTGAATTAGTTAAGTGTTACCTGAGTGGAAATGGAAAGCAAAGTATGTCGATTAGGAAGGAATCGCCTTCTTTTACCAACCAATCGGATTAAGCTTTCCCGACCAGTTAACATTTTCCCCATTTCGATGAGTAATTGAGGGAGTCAGTCAAACGA
Organism: Croton laevigatus; assembly: GCA_949640765.1. NCBI lineage: Eukaryota > Viridiplantae > Streptophyta > Magnoliopsida > Malpighiales > Euphorbiaceae > Croton > Croton laevigatus. The sequence continues at coordinate 611 of CATIWJ010140501.1, read as the reverse complement.
AGGAGATATCCAACCCCGCAAGTCGAAAATTCGCGCCTTTCTCTCTTCTCTTTTTTTAAGTTAAATACTTCATTAAAAATAGAAATGGCCTAATATACAAATTAGGAACTGTAAGGATTTTACCCAATTGAATTTTAATATTTGCTTGTGTAAAATATATTTCATAAAATGAGTTACAATTAACATTTCTATTTACTTTTCAATATATATATATATATCATGCTAGTACATACGAGTATATATACTAGTAAAAATTTTAAAGTAATATAAAATTAAATGACGTGTGATTAAACAAGTAGACTTAAAAAATACTAGTGGGTTAAAAAGTTCGGAATTTTCCTTAATAATTCCCGTCATCATGAGTAATGGCATAGATAAGCTTCTATAACAGAATAATTATATAATGGAACCGTGACGGCACGTCATCCGCTGACGTGCCGTCACGAACCAATAAAATTATTCCACTTGGCATTAATTTCAAATACCTATGAATAATTAATGCTATATTTAATACAGTCACTTATTAATTGCTCATAGGTAATTGAAATTAATGCCAAGTGGAATAATTTTATTGGTTCGTGACGGCACGTCAGCGGATGACGTGCCGTCAC
>CATIWJ010140341.1:0-26532 GCA_949640765.1 Croton laevigatus | reverse complement strand
TTGTAACCCTAGTCTTATCCTTAGTGTTCGAAAATACCAGTAGAGCCAATGATAAATGATAATTGATATTGTTTGATAAATGATTATTGCTTTAATTTATGATTTTACAAGTTGATTTTTAATACGTTTTCATGAAATGAGTTTGATGATTACTTTTAAGTATTGCTATTTTATTTTCAAGAGCAAAATTATATATATGTACCTACTGAGCATAGAGTTGCTCAGCGAGTTATTTTTGTAACTCGCATATCAGTAGACTGAAGATAGCGGAGCGAAGCATTCACTGAAAATTTTTCCCAGTACGTATTGCGGCACAAGACTTTGTAGTATTTTGGCATGTAATAAAAATAAATGTTACCTTATCTTTATATGTATTATATTAACTAGTGTGACTGTAAAATAATTAACGGTACTCTGATGTAAGTCTTAATATATAAATAGAAATGTATGTCTTTATTTTAATAGTTAGGATAGCCGTAGCACCTTAGTTTGTCTTATTCGTAAGATAAATTTGGGGTGTTACAGTCTCGATGATGCTTTTCGAGAATATAACCTTCACAGGTACTGGTGAGTGCATCAATTAAAGGTAGACCAGTCACCATATGTTTCTGCGCTAATAACTTTAAACCATTGAAATTCAAATGACCAAATCGAAGATGCCATAACCAATTGCTATCTTTGATCATTGCCTGTAAGTTCATCAAAGATATCGTTTGAAGGGACAAAGGAAACATACGATTCTTTGTCATTTTTACCTTTGTAATGATTTTATTTTTTTCCCCCCTTATCTCACAAATACCATTTTTGATATGAATTTTGTGCCATTTTTCTTAAAGTTGTCCCATACTTAACAAATTCTAGAAAAGATTAGGCATATAAAATACATCTGTAATAGTCACATTGGTACCATCTTTTGATTGAATATTGATGTTACCTTTACCCATCACAGGAACTTTTGATTTGTTCTCAAATTTGACTTCTCCTCGGACTGATTCATCTAGATGTGAAAATAGCTCTCTCTTTCCAGTCATATGGTTGCTACATCTTGTATCAAGATACCATACATTGCCAGTTTCTATGTCTGCACCTTCTTTACAAGCTAAAACTAAATTTTCCTCCACTTCTGCAGCATTTGCTTGTTCTCCTCGTTCACTTTGTAATTTGTTTCGACATTCAGATGCATAATGACCGAACCGGTTACATCTGTGGCACTGAATTTTGGACTTATCACGTCCAGAAGTTGTGCCTCTACCTGAAGAACTATTTTCTCTAATATTGTGTCTATTGGAGACAAAATAATTTCCTCTTCCTCAACTACGGCCACATCCACGACCTCTACTATTTTGATATCCACCTCGATTGGTTAAATTCGCCCTACTTTGCAAAGCATGTTCTGGGCTAAAATTGTTGACTTGTTGGTTCATTCGTTGCTCATTTGATGACAATGAACCCAACAATCTTTTAATAGATAAATTTGATAAATCTTGGCCTTCTTCAATAGCTGCTTCGACAAAGTCAAATTTTGCTGTTAAGGATCGCATAATTTTTTCTACTACTTTTTGATCACTTATTTCTTCGCTATTGATTCACAATGGCTTAAGCACGATCAAAGTAAGCGGAAATGGATTCTGAGTCATTCATGTGTAAAGACTCAAAATCAGCTCGAAGTGTTTGCAAACGAACTTGCTTAATACGATAATCACCTTTGTAGGATTTCTGCAGAATCTCCCACGCAGTATGTGGTGTTTTTGCCATCGATACTTTTTGAAATACCGATTCTTCCACGGCTTGAAAAATGGCATATAATGCCTTTTGATCTTTCTAGCGTGTTTCTAATAATGAATCTTTCTCTTCCTTACTGAGTGACTCAAATGCAGTTGAGTCTGTAACATCGGTAAAGCCTTTCTCCACCATGTCCCATAGATTTTGTGAGCGAAAAAATACTTTCAACTGCACAAACCAGTTATTGTAATTTTTTCCATTCAATTTTGGAAGTTGCATCTGAAATGAATTGCTTGCTATCATAATTACTTTTAAATGATTTTATTAAACAGGCTCTGATACCAAATGTAGGAATCAGAATTTGTAAATTCTAAACACTTAAAAGAATAAAATAATAATAATATAGGAGGAGAAGGAAAAATAAATTGTTTAAAAATATTTCTTAAACTCTTTTATGCACATATTTCTATTACAAATTTTACCTTTTTATAATAATTCTAAATACTAAAAATAAAATTATCTAAATATAAAAAATAAGTTACAATCATAAATTTTTTATATTTTAAAACCGTTTTTCTAAAATAAGCTTTTTTGTTTTTTATTTTTTTCAAGTTTGTTATTCAATAACAACCATGTTTTGATCAGAAAATAAAAAAAAATTAAAGGGAAAAGTAAAATAAAAACCTCAAAAAGTGTTGCTCAAACTCTGTAAGCAAATTGAAAACTTATTTATGCTAACTGTAATCCATGGTTAATCACCTTTGCTTCTCTTTTTCTTCTTTTTAAATTAACTTTTTTTTTTTTTTCTAATAACACAAAAAAGTATAAGAAACGGCAAACGGAAGTGTTAAAGAAATATGAAGCTCTGCTCTTAGAATTTTATAATTATTTTTGTCACGTATTAATATTATTATTATTTATTAACAACAATAAATAAAAAAATAATTAATTAATTCTAAAATCTAATATATTAAAATATTATATATTAGCATATTCCCACGAAATCGGGAATGGGAATCCCACGGGAATGGGGATCCCACAGGGCGGGGAGTGTAAAATTCATCCCCACCTCATTTTTGCTAGTGGGGAAAAATCATACCCCGTCCCCCAGTCCTATGGGAAAAAATAGTAGAAATTCACCTCCCTACTTGGGGTGGGTTCCAACGGAGAATGGGGAATCCCCGCCCCACGCCCATCCCTATACATACTTTGTTCTTAATTATTATTTTAATTATTTGTTTTGAGTATCAGCTAGTTTTATCAGATTTCTGTCCTTAAAATTCGAGATGCAACAACCATTTTATTTAAATTGACCTATTTAAATTTTACAAATTTATTTCATTTCCTCAAATATCATATTACTGTTTCATATTATAATTTATTTCTTCCTATCCTTATTTAATATTTCTGATTTGAATACAAATTTATCATAAATCATTTTTTCTTTAAATATGCTAACTTACCATTTCAGTAAGCTTTTTAATTCATTAACATTTCAGTTTTACATGATTATTCTTGTATATTTTATGTCTATTTTAAATAAATACTTATTTGTTTATTATTCATCTTTCTCTTTTTCACCATTCTAATGTTTCCTTTGATTTAAATGTTTATTTAAATCTTTACAACATTTATCAAATATTATTTATCGATAAATTTTATTTGTGGTATTTTTATATTCTCTTCTCGTATTTCTCAACTAAGTTTAGATTTTAATCAAACAAATCTTGACTTATTTCTTTTGCTGCTTATACTACGTTTATAATTTGTTTATATTTTCCTTGAATTTCACACATTTGCTTAGTTTTTATTACACAAATACAAGTATCTTTGATGTTTATAATATATTTACAATCCGTTTATAAATATATCTCTTATTTCCTTTCTTTTTAGCTTTCTTTTTAGAATATGTTTATATTTTATTTACAATATGTTCACCACATTTGTTACTCTGTATTTTCAACTTTAAGAATTAGAACGTGACAGATTTAACATTTTTCCATACTCTAGTGAGGATCGAACGCCTTACTTTAGTTAAGTGAGGAAGAGCCTCCTACCGCTCTACTATATGTCCTTGGTTAACCTAAATAACATTTAACTATATTATAATTAGATAACTTATTATAATCAAAATTTTGCGCATGTACATATATATATATATATATATATATATTGCTTCAAACCTTCGAGATTGTGCAAGCAAGCATGTTATGTTCTTTTCTTTTTAGCTTTTCCTATATTTGTGTTTCATTACTCTCAATAAAACTGAAGCTGCAAAATTTAGATTGGATGATTACTTGTCTGTTTGATTTACTTTCCCATTTTCTTTTAATGTAGCACCGACATGGCAACACCAAACACCAAAATCTTATTATTATTATTTTTTTTGTTGACAACCAAAATCTGTGGGTGTTAGAAGGATTTGAGTAATTAATTGGTTTGATTTAAAGATTGATTGGGTTCCAAATCAATTGGTTGGGCTTAATTTGAGAGTTTGATTCAAATTAAAGAATAAAAAAATAAAAAAAAAGTAAATAAAAAAAATAAAGAAAGAAAAAAAAAAAAAGGGCAAAAAAGGCAACATGAGCGTAATCATTACAATGATCACTAGGGAAGCCCACTTTTTCCAACCGTCTTGTCATCTTTTTCCCTCCTTTTTGTTCCTTCTCTGCTCTTCTCTTCTGCACCATCCTTTCCTATGTCTTCTTTCTTTCATAATTTAACTCTCTCTCTCTTGCACACACCTTCTTCAGAATCTTCACCTTTTGATCGATGATGCCTCTCTAATTTAAAATTCATATATCTAAACAAGAAATCGCTCATAAGGAGCACATGGGATTCAGATTTATATATTCTTTCGTGTTTTTCCTCTTCGGTAAGTTGTTAATTTAATTCTAATTGCTTTTGATTTGTCTCCGATGATTTCAGTGTTCATTTTCATTTTCCTCCTTTTCATTTATTTCGATCTTGATTTTGAAATTCAGGAACAAATATTGTCGGACAAGTGAGTTCAATTTCAATTTCCAACACCGAAAAGGATATAACAACTCCGATAACAACAGTGCCAACAACTGCTGCACCATCAATTCCGATCATAAACCCGAATTCAGACCCAGATTCCACATCGCCGACGACGACGACGGTAACTCCAGAATCATCATCATCTGATGGTGGTAGTAGCTGGTGTGTTGCTCGCCCAAATGCATCGCCGACGGCTTTACAGGTTGGATTGGACTATGCGTGTGGATATGGGGCAGCAAATTGTTTAGCGATTCAAGCAGGTGGGAGTTGCTATAATCCAAATACTGTTCGTGACCATGCTTCTTATGCTTTCAATAACTATTACCAGAAGAATCCCATTCCAAGCAGCTGCAATTTTGGTGGAGTTGCTATTACTACTAACGCCGATCCAAGTCAGTCCTTTTTATTACACTCTTTACTTTCCTATTTTAATTTATTTACACTCTTTCACTTTTATCAATTAATTCATTCTGAATTCTTTCGTTTTTATTTAAACATAAATATAAATATGCCATTTAATTTAACTACTAGCACACTCTATATTCAAAGATAGATATTAATTAATACAGGATTCGATTAATTGGTAGGTAATACTGTTCCAGCTTAATTATGATTAATTGGTAGGTAATACTGTTTCAGCTTAATTATGATTAATTGGTACGTAATACTGTTCCAGCTTAATTACCATATTGCAGTTTTAATGTCATGTCTTAATCAAAAGTTACTTAGTAAAAAAAGTGATTAAACAGAAATATTGAATAAAAATCAATAATGATATAGTAATTTTTTGCATATGTAATTTTTTTTTTAAAATGAAAATAAATATATAAAAGTTGAATTCGGTGAGCAGAGTATATTTGAAAGTAAAATTACTAGTAATATTTATTTTAGGTATTCATAGTTTTATACAAACACAATATTCTTCTTTTCTAAAGAATAATTTTTATCTAAAAACAATAATTTAACAATATTTGATGTTAATTTTTTGGAAATATTTGGATAAAGATGTGTTTTGTTAGTTGACTTTATGGTTAAATTTACTTTGATTAACTCATAATCAGTATTTATTTTTTCAGGCAGTGGGACATGCCACTATCCGTCCACAAGGTAAATTATTTTCCTTTTTTTAATTTAAAGTAGCTGATTTTAGATTTTGATTTCTCTTTTTGAAGGGTGCAAAATAAGGACCTTCTTAAGTGGTCTTTATGACCACTTTAAATGGTCAATTTTGATTTTGTTTGAGAATGGTTGAGTATTTTTCCTAAATTTTAAATTCTTTTCTTTAATAATATAAGGACTTATTTTTGTTTTAAATGCTAGTGCTAGTAGTGACTTAAAAATCGCTTTGCTATTGATCAAAATGAAAAATTTATGATCTCATTTTGTTAGTGTTAAGAAAATAAAAATTGCCAATTAGTAAGGTTGCAAATGAGCCGAATTGTCAAGCTCAAGTTTTGGCTTGTTTACTTTTTAAGCCGACCTTGAATGAGTTTTTTTATCGAGTCGAGTTTTAAGTAATTCACAAGTGTGTCGTTTTCTATAAAACTTTATAAGAAGTTATGGATGGATAATTAGATACAAATTATTAGTTAATATTCCAACTAAAAACATTGACTTCATACATGTTTTAGCTATTAACATGCTATAAATTTTGGTTTAAGCCAGGTCATTTAGTTTTCGAACGAGGTTCAATTGAGCCGAACAGCTCGGTTCATTATTTATAAACCTAGTACTAGCTACTTGTTTTTAAGTTATCTATTAGAATCCTTTTTTTAAAAAAAAAATGGGGGAAAGTTATCTATTAGAATAATAACAGATAGTTGTTTTTTTCGAAGGAAACAAATAGTAGTTGTTTTCAAACAGAGATTGTTAACATTGCTCTTTTTAAAACTTAGGATGAAGTACAAAACATTTAAATAATTTTACAATTTTATATAGTAGTTCCAATCCAAGTATGAATGTATTATGATATCAAACAACTTATGGTTATACAGCACAAGCTCGTCGATTTTGAACACCACCAATTCAAATGGAGCAACGATCTATGGAGCAGTACCTTCAGGCCCTTCACCACCAACTCCTTCAGCTGCTAAAATTGACAACACTACTAATTCCTTCTCCGTTTTGATGATGGCAACTCTATTTTTTATGCTAATGGCCAGACCATCATCTTTTTTTTCTCCTCTTCAGTTAATTGCCTAGTTATGTAGAGAGTAGACCTTTTTCTTCTTTTCATTTCATTTCTGTTCTTGGCAACGAATGAGGAAAGCTTAGATTAGAGCCTTTTTGTTGGTGTAAAGTATCTCTATAATTTTTTGACTAGCAGTTAAATTTTAGGTTGTCTTCGAGAGAAAATTTTATAGTCTATTGAAATATGAATTCCATGGGTGAAATTGTATAATTGGACTATAAGATATGTGTGGTATTGTTATGTGCCCTAAAATTAATTATTTTGGTTATGTTTAGACTTTAGACCAATAAGTTTGTAGCACATAGATATCTACATAATATGCGGCTGTTTATTTATGCTTTATATTCGTTTATACAAATCTCGATTAAGGATAAAGTAGATTTGGATGATCACTTTAACGCGTATTGGTTATAAGCAACGTAAACGCGCTAAATGTTAATTCGCTCAATTTTTAACAAATTTCTGTGCTAAAATAGTTGCTTGCAATATTTCAGAAGCTAAAATTATCGCTTGTAAAATTTAGAATTCCATTTTGAGAATAAAATGATATTTGGTGTGTTAATTATGTATCAATCCATTTTGTAATTCAAAGGCAGTTTTCCAACAAATTTTGATATTCAACTCGATTCACCTGATTCCCAGTCATGCTACCAACCCTAAATCAAATATCCACCTCTTTAATTCAATCACATAATTCTCACCTCAGTTTTGGAAATCCATGTTATAATTTTTACTTAATTAAATCAAATTATTCGTACATCCAGTAAGTAGATAGTAGATTTCATCGGCATTTGGGTGCATTCTTCCCCCAGCTACGAATTCATGAAGTTCCCCATCCACTTCAATTGAACTACAACCAGGTTCCTTCTTTTTCTGCATTTCTTTCAAACCAAGCCTATGCTTTACTGCTTCCACAACATCACCGGAGGCAGCATATAAATTGGCCATAAGCACAAAACCTGTGGTATCACTTGGATCTAATTCTATCAAATGTTTCGCTGCTCGTTTCGCCATCTCTACATTTCCATATTTGCAGCAAGACCATAGTAAAGATCCCCATATAATTTCATCTGGATCAACACCCATTTTTCTTATTAGCTCTTCTGCTTCTTCTAGCCGTCCCGCTCGGCCTAGCACATCCACCATACAGCTATAATGCTGTATAGATGGTTTTATTTTATATGTTTCTTTCATTAACGAGAAATAATTCATGGCTTTATCCACCAAGCCAGAGTGATTACAAGATGTCAAGACCCCAATAAAAGTAACACTATCTGGTTTCAAATTTGAAGACCGGAGCTTCGAAAATAATTGGATTGCTTCACTTGCTAAACCATTCGTAGCTAGGCCAAGAATCATTGAATTCCAACATGATAATGACAAGTTCTTTGGTGCACCCTCAAAAACTTTCAGAGCTTTTTGAGCACTTCCACACTTGGAATACATGTCTATAAGTGCTGTAATAACAATGGAATTCATTTCAAATTTGTTTTCCAGCATATAATAATGAACCCATTCTCCTTGCTTAATTGCTCCTAGGCAACCACAAGCATTCAACAAGCTTACCATTGTAAACTCATTAGGCTTAATTCTATACTGGAGCATTTCATCAAACAATTTCAGTGCATCACTAAATCTACCTTTTCTAACATACCCACTTATCATTGAATTCCAGGAGACTATATTCTTACATAACATTTTATCAAATAATCTTCTGGATTCTTCAATTAGTCCATGTTTAGCTAATCCCATAATCATTATATTCCATGTAACAACATCAAAATCTATTATACCTCTGTCAAATAATTGTCTTGCTTCATTCAAGTACCCACAACTTGCGTAGAGATGCAAGATTGTATTCCGGATAAAGGGATCATTTTCAAGTCCCATTTTTATTATTCTACCATGAAGCTGAGCTCCTTCTTGGACAAGATTAAGCTGAGCACAGGCTTTAAAAACTGAAGGATAAGTGAGTCTTTGAGGCTGAACAGGGGAGTTGCGCAACATGTCAAGGAATAAATAAATTGCAATATGTGGATTGGAGCTTTGAGCAAACCCTCTAATGATGATATTCCAAATGAAGAGATTTGGGTGGGGAATTTGTTTAAAAACTAAATATGCATAGTTGATGTCACCCGCCGGAGAGGTGCAAAAGGCTAGTATTCGGCTAGCAGCAAAAGGGTCTTTGGCTAGACCAGTTTTAATGATTTTGGTATGGAGTTTTTTGAGGTGTTTCATATTAGTGCAGCTTTTATCTAGCATTAACAGGGTTGAAATGGTGGCAGCTGATGGAGTTTGTGAGCAAAAGCAAGGCATCATTTTTGTCTTTCTACGTCTGAGAATTGTGTGGAACAGCAAGCAAGGAATGGCGCTAAGAAAGGAAGAAGGTGGACGGAAGAAAAGTTTGAGGACCTATTAGCATATTGTCCATCTAATGAGGATCTATAAGCAGATTATATGAAAATTGGAGGATCTGAGTGTAATTATCCCTAACCATATCAATTGGGTTTTCTTGAAAAAAAGAAAAAAAAAAGAAAAATTCCATATAGATTGTTGGATTGACGACATAAAATTCTGTTTCTGATCCACTAAACCCTAACCCTAACCATTCTAAAGCACTGCTACTCATCTCTAGCTCAAAGCCGCTCCCATCTCTTCTGTTTTGGTGTGATCCTGAACGGCCTTGAGATTTAATTATGAATTAAACATGTTATGCTATGGCTTCCACTCTGAATGTGATTCTTCAAATAGTAAGCTTGAATTTGTGTTATTATGTTAGATTTATCTTGAATTTGAAGAAATACTTAACGATTGGTTTATTTATTTATTTTTTTCAGGTGTATCGAATTGTTATGTATTTAAGAGCAGATTACAAGAATATGCGCAGAAAAAAGGGTTGCCTACGCCGGTGTATGAGACCATAAAAGAAGGTCCTTCTCATGAGCCTTCGTTCAGGTCGACTGTGACAGTGAACGACGTTAGATATGATTCTTTGCCTGGGTTTTTCAATCGGAAGGCTGCAGAGCAGTCTGCTGCTGAGGTCGCTTTAGTTGAGTTGGCTAAATCTGATGAGCTCAATCAATGCATTTCTCAACCTGTTGTAAGTATATCATCCTTTCTTGCATTTCCATTTTTTCAGAAGTTGTTAATTTTGGCAGATTATTTTTACTGAGATGGAATCATGCTTTGTAACTCTTATGAAAATGTGCAAGGAGGAGACATCAAATGGAATTTATAGCTTGTCTAGTTGATTTTACCTTATTATGGGCTAGAAATTTTCTTTCTTTTTTAACTTTTTTTAATATCTGATCTTTGATCATGGATCCTAGAAACTCACCTCAACAAGAAGCACCCCACCAAGAAGGTATTATGGTGCAAAAATAAAATGAATTAAAACATTCAAAACAATAGACAATATGTGTGTTGATCGCCCTCCCTTCAACATGTGTTTTTTGGATAGTTAAACTGCAGAGAATGCCATATTCATAGAGGAACTAGAAGAGTCCATACTGCACTCAACAAGATTAATGTTTGTGCTTTCGTTTTTCCTTTTTGTTTTTGATGGTACATGTACTCTACCTTGAACTGGAATATTTATGTTATCAGATGATGCTTGAGCATTTAGGCTGTTTAGTAATTTTCTTTATTTACTTAGATTCTTATATTTTGTCTTTAATTATTTAGTAGAATATCTTTTATTTTCAGTTTACCTCTTTAATTAGGATTTCTATTTAGTTAATTATGCTAATTAGGAATAGTTTTCAGGTTTAGTAATAGGGCTTATCCCAATATAATTAGGACAGCCGAAGGTTTTGTATTTGGATTTTTGTTATTTTATCATAATAATTCAGATTTATGATTTTTATATATATGAAATCTATGTTTGTTCCACTTTCTAATCTAGCCCTAAATTGTTGAGAGTTCCATGCCCTAAACTTTTCTTCTGCGTCATAAGGAAAATAAGAAAAATTCACATTTCTTGCACTGCAAAATGAAGCAAATTCACAGAAAAATGTGCATTGGGGCATGCAACCCAAGCCTCTGTTCTCTAAGGGAGGGTAACTGCTAACAAAAACGCTAACTATGTTGGATTAATATAGTTTTCTTTGATCATTTTAAAAGGGCATCTGTGCATCTTATCAGAAGGTAGAACAGCTTGCATATCTAATGATTTTATCTGAAATTGTAATTGTTAAAAAGTATGGGTCACCTTTTGTTGTTTTGTTTTTTCTGCAAATAGTGAGATGTTCTGGTATATTAGTTTCACTTTACTCAAAACTTTTTCTTTCTTAAGTTGCTTATGCAAAAGCACTCTTATGATATAGATTGTGGTATAGGCTTCGAACCTCGGTATCTAATCAATTGACATGAAGTGTCTGTGTTTTCATTCATCAGTCAGTTTGTTGGATGATTAATAATAGACCCATGTTTTTAATTATTTCATATTTATTGTTTGCTATTTTTTGTCCTTCCTAGCACTAATCTTGTTTTTTTTCTGTTCTTATCCAGCATGAAACTGGACTTTGCAAAAATTTGCTTCAGGAATATGCACAGAAGATGAATTATGCTATTCCGGTGTACTTGTGTCAAAAGGATGAAACACCAGGTAGAGGTGCACTGTTTAAATGTACAGTTGAAATTGGGGGGATTCAGTATATTGGAGCATCCGCAAAAACAAAAAAAGAAGCTGAAATTAAAGCTGCTAGAACAGCTTTATTAGCCATAAAGTCCAGTGCTTCTAAGTCTTCTCATAAACAAAATGTCAACCATCAGTTAACTGTAATTCCGTTAAGAAAGAGAGTAGCAGAGTCTGCTCCTGTCCTAGAGGAGGTTTCACATATTCCCAAGGCAAAGAAGACCCGGTTTAAGAAGAAATTGTTGAAAAAGAAACTCTCCAGGGACAAAATAAATCATAATCAGGGTAATATGGAGGTCATTAGGGACAGGCAGTCAGGATTGGACTTGGATCAGACCGATGCAACTTTAGTCCAAGGTACTTGCCATGGTGCTTCTCCAATTCTTCCAATGAAAAATTTGGAAGATGATAGGTCAGTATTGCCTATGTTAAGTGAAAGGGAAACAACTGATGTGAATAGTGCTTTGATGCACCATATTCCTGGAGATTTTGAAAAGGAATTATCAGTGGCTTCAAATGTTAACGGAAGCAATGATGGAATGCCGTCTAGTGCACCTGCTGAGCGTAATGGGGATGCAAATGAGGAGTCCAGAATTGCCCCAACTGAGATTGATGCATCATCAATGCCGCCTGCTTCTTTTGGGACAGAGCAGTGAGATGCACCTACAGGGCTTGCTGAAAGAAGACCTGTATTATTGATTGAAGCGCTTCTTGCTGTTGTCAAAAGCATTAAGTGTATTTAGATGAGATTTATGGACATTTTGATATTAGTTGTATTAGGATACCCTAGATTTTTTTGGTTAGGGGAACTAATGCCTTGTAAGGTGACATTCTGTTCGCTGGTGTTGGGTTTGGCATTATCATAATACGCCGCCTTATATGGGGAAATATATATTTAGTTGATTGCAGATTTTTGCAATGGTTAATTGTTTTTCTGCTGGTCCCGTTAATGTGAATTTGTTTAAGATTTTATTACTTAAGGTAAGAAGAACAGCTCGTGTAGTTAATGAATCTGAATTTCACAGTGTCATTGTAATATGTGATTGTCTAAGTTGGTGTTTATTGGTTTATTTTTTATAATTTTTTTTGACATAGAGATTTAAAAACCCTCTACAAGTCGTTTAAAAAAAATTGTGAACCATTAGATGATAAGTGGGTGATAATCGGTTGATAAGAGGTAGATCTATTTATTTAAACTGTTTCATAAATAATTTAGTAAATGAGAAAAAACACATTTTAAATGAATAATATAATTATGGTGGAGTTTTTGAAAATATATTATAGTATTTTACTTGATTAAATCATTTCTCCTTATAAGTTAAAGGGAAAAAAAATGAAAAATGTAAATGACTGTTTATTTTGAAACTTTTTACAAGCAAAAAATAAGGAAAAAAAGAAATTTAGGTGAACATATTACCATGTTGCTTATAATTTAAAAAAGATGTTTGACCTTCTTATAAGCTTAGAGAAACACTTCTAAGTTGTTTTGTTTTCTTTAATTCTGTTAATTTACTTAGTTGCTCTTGCAATTTCATTATATATCTTTACAAAATTTATAAAAGGCTTAAAAGAACCAATTCACTACAAAATTTCACAAATTTGATATCTTTTCAATTTTGTATGAATTTGTTGATTTTGGTACATATTAATTTTATAAATTTTTTTTAAAATGTATTTGTTTAGAAAAAAAAATTTTAAAATCAACTAATAAAAGAGATATTAAAGCTTTGCCACAAATTTGTCCTTAAGAGATTATAAAGTCCCTGCAAGCTTTTTGCTATTTATTAAGATTTTGATATTAGGACTTTCAATTTTTTTTATTGCAATTTCTTCATTTAAAAGTCCGTATGAGAGATTGAATACTCTACGAAATGGTTTATTGGACTTGTCATAGTAATATCCCTTAGTTATATTCAAATGATCCCTGAGTTAGGCACCCTGTCTTCCTAAACAGTCCAATTTCACCCTATTTTAGCAAAAATTGCACCCCTCATAAACTTCCCAATTAGCCCCTCTCCAAACTCTATTGAAATTCCTCATCCATCAAGCCTTTAGACACATGCCTACTCACCCTAAAATTACTCTGCTATTCAATAGAATCTGATGAATCCAAGAACAGATGCCCACAAATGCATAATCAATAGAATAGAATTACATGGTATAAAAAGACATATTTAATTTTTTTTTTATTAAATGAGGGTGGGCTCAAACCCACACTTGGCTTGAGCTCAGTCCGCCCCTAACTGAAATTGATCTTGGGTCTCAATATAAACAATTTACGGTGCAAGCAAAAAAAAAAAAAACTCAAAATTCTTGCTTGCAAGACGCGAGACACGTAGTCTTACCCAAAATAAAAAGCACATCTTTAGAAGCCTTAAAACACAATTAAGATCAAGCAAAATCCTATTCTATCATTCGGAAAAGTCTTCGGCCATCATATATGATTTTCTCAACTTAATTTTGCTTTTCTCATCTCCTTCTTCTAAAATTAAGTACACTTAATTAAAGGTGTTTGAACTACTTAAGGTTTAATTCTGAATTCAAATCCAGTATGTAGCCACGTGCAAACTTAATCTCGTGTAGCGAGCTAAAAAAATCCAAAAGCTCTATTATCTTTTTTATTTGTTATTTTTGCTTTCTTTTTTTGGGATAGTTTTTGTATTTTATATGTTATGTGCTAACTTAGTGCAGCAGAGTTACTCAGTGGGAGAGGCCAGAAGCTTCAAATTGCATTAAACTGTGCATTGAGTTTTTATTTCTTCTCCGTAAAGTAGTTTTAGACTTTTGCAATTAATTAAGTTGTTTGGTAAATAAATTATAGGTATGTTTATAATAATTAAGTATGATTTAGTTTTACGCACTAGATTTAATAGTGAATGACTTTATTTTTGTTATGTGGTGATTACATATTCATCACAAATTTTTGTTCTTCTCAAAAATATTATTATTATGCTCAAAATTAAAATATTTTTCTTGAAACCATTTAATCATCATAATATTTTCATTGAAAGAAAATTTTTTGGTGTTTTGGGACCATAGTAGTCCCGGAATCAACACATTTTCCTAAGTCTTTGTTTGAGGTGGAATTCAAAGCATAAGTCATTTCGACATATTTACAAATTTTCTATTGGGTTGGAATGTCGAAATTTAGAATTTTTTAGAAACATGGAAATAGTCTGCCTCGGAAAATACCCATGTCGTGCATTACATAAATCCATATCGTAAGATGAGGCATATAGGGCTGTGCATTGGTCGGGTTCAGTTCAAATCGAACCGAACCCGATCAACCCCAAAAACGAAAATCTTTTATATTAAAATTTGAACCAATCAATCCGATTAAATCGAATCGAATTGGTTCGGTCAGACCCCGAAAATTTTAGAAAAAAATCAAAGAAAATTGTTGATTTTTTTTCGGTTTAACCTGAACTAAAATCTGATTTTTCTTAAAACATAAAATCGAATCGAACCGATCAATCTGATTAAACCGAACCGAATTCGGTTCGGTCCAGTTGAATTGATCAGATCGGTTTATATTTTGCACACCCTAGGCATATTATGTACAAATGCATCAAGCAAGGTTGCATAACCACTTTCCAACTTTAATAATGAGCTATCATGAGCCATGATGTGTATAAATTTGCACTCGCATGGCTCATTGCAAGGGGTTAAGGTTGGAATAGTGATTAGAGCCTTTGATTCTTGTGGCTTAGTTTGAAAAGTTTTAAAAAAATGGGTTTCTCGCATCATTTTACAGTTTTGATTTTCAAGTATTTCCAAGCCATTTAGAGCATGTAATTCATATTCTAACTTGTTTAGGACTATTTCAAGTAATCACAAACAAGAAAAAAAAAATCAATGGTGTTTTGAAAAGTTTTTTGCAAAGGTGAAAAAAAAAAAAATCAATGACAGTTTAAAGTCGTTTTTCGGCGTTCTACCACTTGAACGTCCAATCCGAGAGCAAAGGTATCTTTCCAAACTGCCTCTTTTACTTCACATTCATTTTGGTAAATTTTTATTGGCTCAATTTTGAGAAATGATCAAAATCACTGCGACACATTACCTCTATAATTATGAAATATGGCCACAAAAATAAATATTATGGTTAATAAACAAATTTTGTTATAATTAAATGGTTATTTTCAATTCTTTAGTTACTAAAGTTTTACAATTGAAACTAATGTCTTATTTTTGTTATATTGTATATATATTGTGGCAATATGTTGATGATTTGCCACATTTAATTTTAGCCACAAAATAATTCCATAACTAATAAATATAGTAGTTACACATCTAATATAACTGTAACAACAACTACTAAATTAATCACAATAGATTAATATTATAAGTAATAAGTAGTTATTGTCACATAACTAATATAGTTGTACAAATAATAAGTTTACTAGCTATCATATAACTAATATAATTATAGCATTAGTAAGTTTATTAGCCACAAGAACTAGTCCTTATGAACATTTATGACCAAAAACATAAAATTATTAGTTATATTATATATGTCATGAAAAGAACTAAATCATTAGTCATAACGCTGTACTAGATAAAATATGATGACTAATACGATTGTGTCAATAAGTACCATAGCTAAAAAATTTTTTCCCTATAAATGTGTTGGAAAATTAGAGTGAATTGGAAATAATTTAATTTTGAAGTGAAATTAAAACTCCGATAAATATTGGAGCATGGTCAACCCCAAATGACAAGATAGAATCATACATACAGGTATCCATTTCTTTTTTTCTTTTTTAACAAAGCTCTAATTCTACCTTTCATTCGATTCAATTCAACATTACATCTCCTGTTAAACACGTTCGTTGGTTTGTAAATTTGACAAGGAAGACTTGCAGGGAGAAGAATGTTTCTGCTAGAAATTATTTTTTGTTAATTTTGTTAAGGAGCTCTTGCAGTGAGAAATTTGTTTTTGTTTGAGAATTATTTCGCAGTATTATATTGACAATTTCTGTTGACCAATTATAATACTTGGTTTGTGTTGGTTTAGTGATCAATTATAATACTTGCTTTGTGTTTAATGAAGTTTTTTTCCCTAAAAAAATAATTATCCAAATTAGTAATCATATGATATACAGAATTTATGTGTTTTAGTTCAAATTATAAATTTGTGACCTTATACTCTAAATAAGCATATTGTTAATTAAGTTCATTCCTTTACAATTCTTAGTAAGATTGAATCGATGTAGCAAAGCCCCCTTTTTTTACCTAATGAATTGTTGGTTTAACGTCTATTGAACTCATAGTTTGAATTAATGATTTACAAGGGGCCAAATCATGGTTATTAAACTCGAGTATGTAAAATAGAGACTACAATATATTACATCTATAGTTACGAAACATGGCTACAAAAATAAATATTATGGCTAATAAACACATTTTGTTACAATAAAAAAAAACCTATTCTGGCTATTTTTAATTCTTTAGTCACTAAAGTTTTACAATTGAAACTAATGTTTTATTTTTGTTATATTTTATATATTTCTTGGCAATATATTGAGGATTTGCCACAATTAATTTTAGCCATAAAATAATACCATAACTAATAAATATAGTAGTTACACATCTAATAATAACTACTAAATTAGCCGCAATAAGTTAATATTATAAGTAACAAGTTATTGCCACATAATTAATGTAGTTGTAGCAATAATAAGTTTATTAGCCGCTACATAACTAAAATAATTGTAGCAATAATAAGTTTATTAGCCACAAGAACTAGTCATTATGAACATTTATGAGTCATGTATTATATTTTTCATGACAAGAACTAAATCTTTAGTTTCAACGCTGTACTAGATAAAATATTATTACTAATACGATTGTACCAATGAGTACCATAACTAAATTTTTTTTTTCTATAAATGTGTTATGAAATTAGAGTGAATTGGACAAAATTTAATTTTGAAATGAAATTAAAACTCCGAAAAATATTGGAGTATGGTCAACCCCAAAACATAAGATAGAATCATATATATATATATAGGTATCCCTTTCTTTTTTTTTTTTAACAAAGCTCTAATTCTGCCTTTCAGTAGATTCATTTTAATATTATATCTCCTGTTAAACACATCCGTTGGATTGCAAATTTGACAAGGAAAACTTGTAGGAAGAAGATTGTTTATGTTAGAAATGATTTTTTGTTAATTTTGTTAGGGATGACTTGCAAGGGAAATTTTGTTTTTATTTATGAATCATTTTGCAGTATTAAATTGACAATTTCAGTTGACCAATTATAATACTTGCTTTGTGTTTGATGAATTTTTTTTTTCTAAAACAATAATTATACAAATTAGGAACCATATGATATACAGAATTTATGTGTTTTAGTTCAAGTTATAAATTAGTGACCATATACCCCAAATAAGTAGATTATTAATCAAGTTCATTCCTTTATAATTCTTAATAAGATTGAATAGAATAACATTTGATTCGAATGCTGTAGCAAAGGCCCTTTTTTTCCCCAATGAATCGATGGTTTAATTATTATTGAAGCCACAGTTTGAATTATTGATTTACAAGGAGGGACATCGTGGTTGTTAAACTCGTGCATGCAAAACAGACACTACAACATATTACATCTATAATTACGAAACATGGCTACAAAAATAAATATTGTGGCTAATAAACATATTTTGTTACAATTGAAAACTTGTTGTGGCTATTTTCAATTCTTTAAACACTAAAGTTTTACAATTGAAACTAATGTTTTATTTTTTTTTATATTTTATATATGTCGTGGCAATATGTTGAGGATTTACCATAATTAATTTTAAATAATACTATAACTAATAAATAGAGTAGTTATACATCTAATGTTACCGTAATAATAACTACTAAATTAGCTATGAAAATAAATCATTATTGCCACATAACTAATATAATTGTAGCAATAAGAAATTTATTAGCCACCGCATAACTAATGTAATTGTATTAAATGTAAGTTTATTTGTCACAAGAACTAGTTATTATGAACATTCATGACCAAAATAACAAAATTATTAGTCATATAGTATATTTTTCATGACAAGAACTAAATCATTTGTCACAACGCTGTACTTGATAAAATATGATAACTAATATGATTGTATCAATGAGTACCATAACTAAATTTTTTTTTTCCTATGGCACATGCACAACATACGCAATATAACATACAGAATATGATAGAAACATAAAAAATTGCATATATTATAAATTAATTTAAGATTAGATTTGATATACAAACTAAAGATAAAAATTCATAAATATATAAATTCATTCAATATACGAATTAAATCGAATAAATGATCTTCCAGGCCCCCAATCATCTTCAATAAATTCAAAAAATTAGTTTGGTAAACTACATACATGCATAAATTATAATTTGTTGGTAGGAGTACTATTGTACTGGAGCAAGATATGCCAACAGCTAGGTTGGTACTCAATATTGTATGCAAGAATTCCAAAGAAACGTAAAAACAAAACAAAAACCAAATTAGTTTGTGCTAATCATAGTATTAATTAATATAAGAAGATTGAATAACCAATTATCATACAGATATAAAAGTAAAATTGAGTGAAATTTTGTTACAAATTGCAGAAAAAGAAAGATAAAAATCAAAAATGGAAAAAATAGAATGGATGGTATGGAACTGAAAAAAGAGAAGCACTAACACCTTTAAACAAATACAATTATCTAAAAGTTGTTAAAAGCAACACAAACTCCGAAGCATAAAGTAAGGAAAAACTAAAAGAAAATACAAGTGTTTGGACATAACATAAGATAAAATACAAATATATGCATGATGACTCAAAAAGAAGATTTTGACTCTAGGAAAACAATAGAAACAATTCTGCTACTCAAATTCCCATAATCATCATATAATCATATTCTATTTTTCTTGCCAATAAATATTGAAGTATGTCAACCCAAAAGACAAGATAGAATTATACAAAGCTCTGATTCTGCCTTTCATTCAATTCAGTTTATTCTTATATCTCCTGTTAAACAAGGCCGTTAGTTTGCAAATTTCACAACGATTACTTGTGGGGAGAAGAGTGTTTCTGCTAGAAATGATTTTTTTTTTTTTGTTAATTTTGTTAAGGATGACTTGTAGAGAAATCTGTTTTTGTTTATGAATCATTTCGTAGTATTATATTGATAATTTCAGTTGACCAATTGTATGACTAATTATAATACTTACTTTGTGTTTGATGAATTTTTTTTTCTTAATACAATATTTATACAAATTAGTAACCATATGATATACAGAATTTATGTGTTTTAGTTCAAGTTATATATATATTCCAAATAAGCAGATTGTTAACCAAGTTCATTCCTTTATAATTCTTTGTAAATTGAACCGAATAACATTCGATTCGAATGTTGTAGCAAAGCCCTTTTTTTTCCGAATGAATCATTGGTTTAACGTCTATTGAACCCATAATTTGAATCGTTAATTTACAGGGGACCACATCATTATTGTTAAACTCGCGCATGTAAAACAGACACTACAACATATTACATCTATAGTTACGAAACGTGGCTACAAAAATAATTGTTGTGGCTAATAAACACATTTTGTTATAACTAAAAACCAATTGTGGCTATTTTAAATTCTTTAGTCACTAAAGTTTTACAATTGTAACTACTGTTTTCTTTTTGTTATATTTTATATATATTGTGGCAATATATTGAGGATTTGCCACAATTAATTTTAACCACAAAATAATACCATAACTAATAAACATAGTTGCACATCTAATATAACCATAACAATAACTATAAAATTAGTCACGATAGATTAATATCATAAGTAATAAGTCGTTATTGCCATATAACTAATATAGTTGTAGCAATAATAAGTTTATTAGCAGCCACATAACTAATATAACTGTAGCAATAATAAGTTTATTAGCCACAAGAACTAGTCATTATGAACATTTATGAAAAAAACATAAAATTATTAGTCATTTATTATATTTTGATGACAAGAATCAAATCATTAGTCACAATGTTGTACTAGATAAAAAATGATCACTAATACAATTGTATCAATGAGTACCATAATTAAAAATTTTTTTCCTATAAATGTGTTAGGAAAATAGAGTGAATTGGACATAATTTAATTTTGAAGTGAAATTAAAACTCCGACAAATATTGGAGTATGGTCAATTCCAAAAGGACAAAATAGAATCATACATATAGGTATCCCTTTCTTTCTTTTTTTTTTTTAGCAAAGCTCTAATTCTACCTTTCATTTGATTCATTTTAACGTTATATCTTTTGTTAAACACGTACATTAGTTTGCAAATTTGACAAGAAGACTTGTAGGGAGAAGAGTGTTTCTGCTAGAAATGTTTTTTTTTTTGTTAATTTTGTTAAGGATGTTGTAGGGAAAAATTTATTTTTATTTATGAATCATTTTGCAATATTATATTGACAATTTCAGTTGACCAATTATATGACCAATTATAATACTTGCTTTGTGTTTGATGAATTTTTTTTCCCTAAAACAACAATTATTCAAATTAGTAACCATATGATATATAGAATTTATGTGTTTTAGTTCAAGTTATAAAATAGTGACCATATACTCCAAATAATTAGCAGATCGTTAATCAAGTTCATTCCTTTATAATTCTTATTAAGATTGAATCAAATAACATTAGATTCGAATGCTGTAGCAAATGCCCTTTTTTTCCCCTTATGAACAGTTGGTTTAATGTCTATTGAACCTACAATTGAACCTACAGTTTGAATCGTTGATTTACAAAAGGTGGACATCATGGTTGTTAAACTCATGCATTTAAAATAGAAACTACAACATATTACATCTATAGTTTCGAAACATGGCTGCAAAAATAAATATTGTGGCTAATAAACACATTTTGTTACAATTAAAAACCTATTGTGGCTATTTTCAATTCTTTAAACACTAAAGTTTTACAATTGAAACTAATTTTTTATTTTTGTTATATTTTATATATATCGTGACAATATGTTAAGGATTTGCCGCAATTAATTTTAGCCATAAAATAATACCATAACTAATAAATATAGTAGTTACACATCTAACCGTAACAATAACTACTAAATTAGCCACGATAGATTAATATTATATGTAATAAATCATTGTTGCCACATAACTAATGCAATTGTAGCAATAAAAAGTTTATTAGCCACCACGTAACTAATATAATTATAGCAAATGTAAGTTTATTAGCCACAAGAACTAGTTATTATGAACATTTATGACCAAAATAATAAAATTATTAGTCATGTAGTATATTTTTTATGACAAGAACTTATTCATTTGTCATAACGCTGTACTCGATAAAATGTGATGACTAATATGATTGTATCAATGAGTACCATAACTAAAATTTTTTTTTTCCTATAAATGTGTTAGGAAATTAAAGTGAATTGTGTAGGAATTTAATCCTCACTAAAACCATAAACATTCATGTTCAATTACCGATGAATAAATTGAATATGGAAACGTACCTGTATCCATTGCAACAATTGATCCTTTTGCGAAATTGAACGATGAGCAAATGCTGGCAGGTCTGATCTTCTTCAACCAAATCCCAGTGTTCCTTAGGGTTCCTTAGTTTTCTGTCTCTGATGGGGAGAGAATAAAATAGAGACTAGGGATTGGATATATTGGGGACCATAACCTAATGTTCTTTATATACTAACCTAATAGGATCCCATTAAGCCTAATTGGGTCGGTAACCCGGCATTCACCCATTAAATCCATACCAATTACTTGAAGTCTACGGGTTTTCACAATAAACCACTTAAAATTAACCTACTGACAAAATAGCTCATTTAATATAATTATTCTATTACATATGTTAGCCCACTAAATAGAAATTAAACCTTACATTCTTCCACTTTGGCTACATATGACATCAGAAACAATCATATTAAATAAATTCTTTATGTGCACATCTTTATGCTATTTTCTTTAGACTCCACTTTAGTTTCAATCTGGTCCATCTCCTATATCAATATGAGATTATGGCGGCTGCTCTCACATATGAGCGTAAGTAAACCTTCCATGTTCACCATATCAATATATTCAATGACATAGATCAATTATAGATGAGTGACATGAAAATTACATGCAACGTTGTCTCAAAACATGCCTATTTCCAACTGGTCATACTTTATTCTTTATAGAGTTGAATCCAAAATTCATAAACGAATTCAGAGATATAAATGAAACTTTATTATGCATAAAACAAATATATAACATCCAAAATAAAACTCCCACTGAGTTAAGAGATTACAAAAATGCCTACACCCATGTAAGAAATATGCTCATGAAAAACTTTAGGAGGCAGTCCCTTAGTCAACGGATCTGCTATCATGGAGTTTTTCCCAATATGTTCTATAAAAATCTGACCATTTTGAATTCTTTCCTTAATTGACAGTACCTAATGTCAATATGCTTTGATTTCACAAAGTTTCTGTTAGAATATAAAACTGCAGATTTATTGTCACAAAATAATTTTAATGGCCTATCAATGCCATTAACCACACGCAGCCCAGTGATAAAATTTCGCAGCCATATTCTATGATTAGATGCCTCAAAGCATGCTATGAATTCTGTAGCCATGATGAAAAAGCTATAAGTGTCTGCTTGGCACCTTTTTAGGAAATAACTCTTCCAACCATAATGAAAACATAGCCCAAAATGGATCATTTACTATCTAGGCATCTTGCAAAACTGGAATCAAATTATCTGATTTCCAATAAGTGAGCATGAAATTCTTTGTTCTCTGTAAATACTACATAACCCGTTTTGCTGCTTTCAAATGATCCAATCCAGGGTTACTTAAATATCTGCTCAAAAGTCCAATTATGAAAGTTATATCTGGACGAATAAAAACTTGAGCATACATTAGACTTCTTTGAGGCATAGGGAATCTTTTGCATCTCCTTTATCTCAAGGTCAGTTTTGGGGCACTGATTGGGACTGAACTTGTCTCCTTTAGCTACAAGTGCATCTCCTGGTGAACAATCTTTCATACTGAATCTGCTTAACACCTTATCGATATAGCTCTTTTGTGATAACCCAAGGATACCTTGAGAGTGATTTCGCAGTATCTATATGCCTGATACAAAAGAGGCATCCCCAAGATCTTTCTTTTCAAAATTCTTAGTTCTTGGTTTCGTGCAATAAGCCTATATCGTTACAGCAAGCAATATGTCATCGACATATAGCACCAAAAGATAAACTTACTCCCACTGAACTTGTAATATACACAATCATCAACTACATATACCTCAAAACCGTATGAGATAATTACTCGATGAAATTTGTGATACCATTGACGAGAAGCCTGTTTGAGACCATATATGGATTTCTTTAATTTAAAAACCATAGATTTTGGATCTTTGGATTTAAAATTTTCTGGTTGCACCATATAGATTGTTTCATCAATGTTTCAATTAAGAAACGCAGTCTTTACATCCATCTGATGTAGCTCTAAATCAAAATGAGCTACAAGTGTCATTATTGTCCTAAAAGAATCTTTTGATGAAACTGGAGAAAATGTTTCTTTATAGTCAATGCCTTCCTTTTGAGTAAATCCTTTGGCAACTAGATGAGCCTTATATCTTTCGACATTGCCTTTTGAATCCCTTTTGGTTTTAAATATCCATTTGCAACCAATAGGTTTTACACCTTTAGGCAACTCGACAAGATCCCAAACGTCATTGTCTTTCATGGATTTCATCTCTTTTTGCATGGCATTGATCCAAAATTGAGAATTGGAACTTTAAAGAGCTTCGTGAAGGTTGATTGGGTCATCCTCCACTAAGCCTCTAGAATCCTCTTGTTCCATAAGAAATACGATGTAATCATCTGGTATTGCATTTCTCCTTTCTCTAGTGGATCTCCTTAATGGCACTTCTTGAGGTTGTTGAGTTTGCTCTATAGGAAGAACGTCATTGTTATCTCAAACTGGAGTTGCTTCTCAAACAGCGTCAGGCATTATTGTCTAATCACTATCAATAACAATATTAGGAAGAGAAATGAGTTTCTTTTCTTCAGAGACAACTTCGTCAAAAGAGACGTTCTTTAATTCTTCCCCTCCAAACTCTACATCCTCAAGAAATCTCATATTTCCCGTCTCAAGAAAGACTGAATAGTGGGATCATAAAACTTAAATTCTTGAGAGCATTCAGCGTATCCAACAAAGTAACAACTAATTGTCTTAGAGTCTAATTTTCTTTCGTTGGGCCTATAAGGCCTTACTTCAGCTGGACATCCCCAAATGGGTAAGTGTCTTATACTGGGCTTTTACCAGTCCACAATTTGTATGGAGTTTTAGCTACTGCTTTGCTAGGTACTCTATTAAGGATATACACTGTTGTCTTTAATGCTTCTCCCCAAAGCGATTTTGGTAAAGAAGAATGACTAATCACACTTCTTACCATGTCCACAAGTGTCCTATTTTGTCTTTCAGCAACACATGCTTGGTTTGGCAAGCATAGTGTACCTTGGGATAATACCACATTTCTTTGGGAAGTTAGCAAAAGGCCCTGGACATTGTTCTCCTGATCCATCATATCTACCATAGTATTCACCACCACGGTCATATTTGATAGCCTTAATTTTCTTACCAAGTTGAAGTTTAACTTCAGCTTTGTAAGACTTGAAAATGTCCAAGAACTGAGATTTCTCACTTATCAAATAGAGGTACTCATATCTGAAATAGTCGTTTATGAACGTAATAAAATACTGTAGACCATTCCATGCAGCCGTAAGGAATAGACCACAAATATCAGTATATATTAGTTCTAATACTACTGTACATCTATTGGCCTTTAATTTTCTTATGTTCGTCAATTTTCCCTTAACACACTCTATACAAACTTGAAAGCCTATTAAATCAAGGGAATCAAGAATTCCATTTGACCCAAGCCTTTGAATTCTCTGTTTAGAGATATGGCCTAAACGCTTTTGCTACAGCATGGCTGAATTCTTAATTAATTTACGCTTTGCAGCTATAGAACTAATATGCAGGATTTCTTTATGGGAAGTAATAATATCCAATAAATAAATATTATCAATTAATATACCAGTACCAATGATATTTGAATTTAGAGATATATTACTTTATTATCTCCAAAACCACAAAAGTAGCCACATTTATCCAAATAAGACAGAGAAATCAAATTCTATCTAAACAATGGGGCTACAAAGGTTTTAAACAAATCCAAATAACTTTCGGTACTTAAATGTAATCTAAAATGTCCTATAACTTCTACAGGAACTGCTTTGCCATCGCCCATATAGATGAATCTTTCATCATTAATTGGCGGCTGGCTCTAGAGGCAACCCTGCGTAGACACACTTATGTGAGTAGTACCACCAGAATCTATTCACCAAGTGTCTTTAGGTACAGAAGCTAAATTAGCTTTAGAACAAACCAAAGTGAGAAACTTATCCTTAGCTCTCTTTCTTTTGTTATTCTGAGAGGCTGATGCCAAGCGAGTGCTTTCTATCTTATTACTCTGGATCCTTTCCTCTTTATGTACACACTGATAAATGAGTTCATTAAGAGTCCATTTTACCTTTTTGAGTGTTATAACTCACTTTAAATTGACTGAATTGTGCAGAAAGAGAAAAAAGAACTAAATGCACGAGTAAATCTTCATTTATCTCTAACTTTAGTGCCTTTAGTTTTCCAGCAAGATTTGACATCTTCAATATATACTCCCTTATACTTCCTTTACCTTTGTACCTCATAGAAATCAGAGCAGCTAAATGGTTGCTGGTTCCTGATTTCTCACCTTTGGTAAAGTACTGTTGTATTGTTGTAAGAGATTTCTTAGCATCAGTGCTCTCAGAAATAGAGCCCCAAAATGCTTCCACTATAGAACGTTTCATGATCATTAGACTCATGCAGTTAGAGCAATCCCACTTCTCTACTTTTG
>CATIWJ010140331.1:0-13981 GCA_949640765.1 Croton laevigatus | reverse complement strand
ATGATAACAAAAACACAAACGCAATAAAATAAAATAAATACATAAATAAGTAAAATTTTATAATTTCTTTAAAAAATTACTAAATTAGACAAATACTGTAATAAATGAAAATTGAAGAAATAGCTACCACCAATTAAAAAGAATATCGACAATAGCTGAAATAATCAAATATAATAAAAATTCAAGAATAAGAGAGGAGACTGCAATGATTTTTTTATATGAACAATTTCTATTATCATTATTCTCATTATTATTATTATTATTTAAAATTAATTAAATAAGTGAATCAGTTTAAAAAAATATTAAATTTTCCATCACAATCATTTATTTAAATGGACACTATAAAAGCCATTGTGCTTTTATAGACAACAAGTCAATTTAAATTTAAATTGGATTTCTAACATGTGGATAAGAATTTTTAGGAGCACCCATTTAAAGCTAAAAGTTGGTTAGGCTTTTCATCACTTGGCTTTTACTTTATTTCCTCTTTTATTTTCTTACATGAAAAGCTAATTTTTGATCCACCACACAAACTATAATTACATTTGGTTTTTTCCCCAACAAGTCCATCAATAACCAAAAAAGAAAAAATCTAAGCCCAAAAAAAAAAAAAATTATGGACTTTCTCAATATAAACAAAATATTTCCACATATAAATAAAGAAGGGTAACACTATTTTCATAAAATATTTCATTAATACCTGTTTGCACGGAAATTCTCAAAAAATATTAATTAATTAATACTTATTGATTAATTAATTAATTTAAATAAAATAATTAAAATAAATATTAAATGGTTATTTAAATAATATTTTGATAATTATCACATTAAATAAATTATGTGATAATATAAAAAATGTGGGACCAATAGAAACTTGCCAAGTGGACTAATCAAATCGCTTCACTTGGTGGGTAAGCATCTCAAAATCTCTATAAATAGACTGCCTCTCTTCATTTGAAGGGACAGAAAATTAAAGCTCCAAAGCTCTGCCAGAAGTTCCAAGCTCGGACAGAAAATTCAAGGCTCCGAAGCTCTGACCAAGTGAAAACTCCGAAGCTCCAGCAAATCAAAGACGCCAAAGCTCTGACCGATCAAAGACACAAAGCTCTTCTCAAAGTTCGAAGGCTCGTCCAAAGATCATCAACAAAGCTCTGCCGTTACGCAAATCAACCTCTACCGATTCGAGATCAAGTCGTCAAGACCCTCGCATCGTGTGAAGTTCAAATCAAATTCAACTAAATCAAGATCAACCGATTCGAGATCAAGTCGTCAAGACCATCGCATCGTGTTTATTGCAACGAGAAGAATCAGAGGATTCAATAGAGATTGTAACCGCTTTTTTCTTTTATTTGTAATTTTCTTATTTTCAGGAAATACAAAATTTGTTGATACAATACCATAGCCATTTTATAAACTAATACTTATTTAATTGCATGTTCTGATATTAGTAAATTACACTAAAAATGTTATCATTTATCGTAACAAAAATTTAAAATAATTATTCAAAAAAACCGCAATTCTGAATAAAATATATAAAAAAATAGATGAAATTGATTAATTATATAAATTCTTTGCCTATTGAAAGAAAAATATAGTATAAAAATATAAATCAAAGTATAAAATTTTAATTTAAATGGTACAAAATACTTCCTAATATGTTTTTTTTTTTAATATTACTTTTTTTTTTTTGAAAGAACACTTCCAAATATATTAATTAAAAAAATTTTATAAAAAAATCAAAATTTGTCAATATAAAATTGAAATTATTTAAAAATGGAATAATGAAATTTAACCAATTGATGTGGGAAATTCGGTGGAAATGATCCGGTGGACCCACGTCCACCTATAAACTATATGAGGTTTTGGAGAGGTAACCGGTAGTAATCAAAGACTTCGAAGACCATTATTCTAGTGGGTCCAATAGTATGTATGGCCGACATTTATTTTTTTTTGGTTTTTGGCATGAGAATGTAATAAATGTTTGCTGAAAATTAAATTAAGAAGTACTAAATTAAAATAAAACATTTATACCAAACTTGACGAAATTTGGATATATTAAGGTTTTAGATGAATGTTATTAATTATTATCATATTCATATAAAATATGAGCAAATTTCATTATAAAAAAAATACATAAATGTAGAGTAAACAGTAGTATTAATAATACTAAGATATTAAAGATTTCTACCTAAATCATCAATCGCATTGACCGAATTATAATATCTACACTTTTTACGATATATTTAATGGTGTTCTTTAGCTATAGATCGACGCTCTATTGGTATTTAAACAAGTTTAATCAACGAAAAATTTTATACGAATTTTTCACCGCAAATTCTTTATACAATAAAAGAAATGAACTCGCATAAAAGAGAATAAAAAAAGTGCATATTATTATTTGAGTTTTTATATCTAAATCCAAAAAACATATTTGTACATTAGAATGCAAAAGAATTTTCGATATTTGTTGTTAAACCACTTATTAATTAATAAACAAATCCTTACGTATTTTTGGACCGACAAATCAATAAAAAAAAGCGTCCCATAGAATAAAAGGTTATTTATTGTTGTCATTTTCCTTATGCTCGTTGAAAATGAAATAATACCATTTTCTATAATATATATAAATTTTACTTTTTGTTTACCATTTTATACGTTCATTATTTTTTTTATTATTCTTTTTTCAGCAATTGTCCGGTATTTACACATTTTGAAATAGGTAGAGAAACCCTGACTTGTAGGCAAGTAGAAAAAATGAATATTTGTTTTATTCATTATACTTTTCGAGAAGTAGACATTCTTTACGGGAGGGAGGGAAATGGCTTTTCGAACAAAGTGAGAATAAATGCAACTTATTCCGAATTGAATTGATAGTGATTAAATTATTTTATTGCATTATTAAAATACAGTTAAGTTAATTATATGACTATTATTGTATCTTGAAATATAAAATAATATATTGTTTGAAAAGTTGATTTAAAAACCAAACGATTTATCGTATTTCTCGAATAATTACTTTATAATGATTGATGTCGAATTCAACAAAACTAAAAATCTGTTTTAAATGTAAGGTTGATGTTGCATAGATTTGTCAAGTTTGTTTCTCTAGTGCTGAAATTGAATAAAGGGGAAGTTTGTGATTTGATGAAAACAATTAAAACTAAAAAAACGCAACAAGAAAATAAAATTGAATCAATTGAAAACAAACACAACAAAATGAAATTTTTATGTTTGACTATTGCATTTAAAATAACTTAATAATTTCATATTACAAATAAGTTATAACCAAAAGAAATGTTACCTCAATCATTCTTTCCGTATTATTAGATTATAATGTGATGTTCCATAATAACCTATAATCAACAAATAACCTTAAATACGACGAAATATTTAATTTGCCGACTGCTATGAACACTACAAATACCTTGCCATAATTAACAAATCATACAAGAACTTATTTAAACTAAATCATGTATTTATTTAATATAACCCAAAAGCTTGTATCCAATTAAATTATATTAATTATTGCTTGCATCAACTTGACTAAATAAATATAGATTTAATCTTAATGGCTATATATATGCACCCTATCTATCGGCCATATTGAATATCTAACAAAATACATTAAAGATTAGTTTTTCATAAGCTGCAATAAACACATATATAAAACAATCAAAACTAAAAAATAACGATAAAACACATTAAAATCTCACAAATATGAAAAAACAAAAAATCAACTTCGATTTAACTATTATCATCTATTTGATTATGCATATTTCTAAGGGATGAGTTGTCTATATTGTGCAGTTCAGGAAGAGAACTATCTTTATTATACGATTCACGGTAATTCTTACATCGCCCATTGATCTATATCTATAGTATATATAAATGTGAGAATTAAGGGTCATTGTCTCCACCCAAAATGTTCTTATAAAATTTATATTATCAAAGATAAAACCGTTTTTATATAATTATTTATAATAATTCATCAATTATATTTAAATCATATTCTAATAAATAATATTATTTTAATGATTGATTAATGAAATTCAAATTCAATTATACTAAAAGGATACTATTTAAATTTTTAATTAATGGAATTCAAATTCAATTCTAATAAGTAATATTATTTTAATTATTAATTAATGATATTTAAATTTAATTATAATAATGAATACTACCTCCGTGTTTTTTATTTATTTACATTTGCTTTTTATCAATACCAATAAAATCAACTTTTCACCAATACCAAAATAAAAATAATAATAAACAATTACTAATCTTCTTAAAAACTTACTTTTTTACCAATATTAATAAAAAAAAAAAAAACAATTACAAAACTTACCACAAATGGAAACATAAGGAAATGAAAAACACACCAAAAAATAGAAACGTAAAAAACCTGAAAACACGGAGGTAGTATTATTTTAATTATTAATTAGTTAAATTCAAATCATATTCTAATAAAAAATACTATATAATTATTCATAATTAATCAATTATATTCAAATTATTAATTAATACTATTTAATTATTAATTAATTAAGTTGAAATAAAAATATTAATTTTATTATTATTTAATCAACTTGAAAAGAGTGTGAAAACTCATCAAAACTCAGTCAATAAAATTAAAGTCAACAATTAAGTTCAATTCTAATTGTTTCTCATATGTCCCTTTTACATGACGCAAAAATAATGTTTGATTTTCTTCGTTTAATATGATCTTGTGAAACCATTAACAAAAAGGGTCAATCTCGTACTCATGAAACATTAATATTATTGAGACTTTTATAAGGTACACATGCGATACACGAAACTATCGTACATCTTATCCTCAAACTCACTCATACTGTAGTAACATATAAAAGTAATAGTACATCTAATAATTACCCATCCACCACCGGCTTCATCGGAAGAGCATCCGGCCTTATTTGCAATTGCTGTCGGTGCAATGACAGTGAATTGATCGCATGGGCCCGGTAAAATCAGGCAGTGATATGCCCGCCTAAATTGAACAAATCAAAATATGCCACGTAGCAACCAACAATCACATGTGGGACGGTGCACAGGAAAACGACGGTGCTAGCACTCAAAGAACACGTCATTGTTTGTTGTACTATTTTTGTTTTCCCGTTGTTGGTAGGTGCTAGTGCTTAGACCAATAATTTTAATGGAACAATAATAGTTTCATTTATAAGTGGAGTAATTATTTATAAACATAAATAAATTAAAATTATTGTAAAAATATATGGGCAGGATACAATCGACAGAGAAGAGAGTAAAAATAAGAAAGACTAAAGCTTAGTATTAAACTGGTAAAAGCTCTTAATTATTATTATTATTATTTTTGAAGAGATATTATTATTACTATTATTATTACATCCGTTATTTATTAAATAATATTGTCTTAATTTAATAAAAAAATACAAAAAATTTCACTTATTTATAAATTAAATTTTATCATAAAATCTCAATAAATTAGGAACGGGATTGTATTATTATTTATAAACTAATTTTGAATTAATTGATGGACATTATTATGTCTGTGACTTCGGTGAAGCAACTAGAAGACCTTAGTTTATGTATATATATTTTAATTATAATTTAAAATAAAATAAGATCAAGTAAAATCTAGGATTTGAATTTTGATTGGATGGTCATAGACCAACCTATGACAATTGGGTCAGTGCAGTGTCAAGCTTTACTTTAGTAAATTATCAATATATTTCGGTCTTTGTACCAAATTTCAACTCAGGGAATTTTCAAAAAAGGAAAAAAAGAATAACTCATTTATATTTTTTTTTTGTTGAATACTAGTTAGGGGTAAGAAAAATAAACCGTAACTATAAAATAGTTCGCACAGCACAAGTAGGGTTTAACCGTATTACAGTGTGGTTCGCGGTTTGTAATTTAGGTAAACTATAAGTTGCGGTGCGATTTGCTTTGCTAGGAAATTGTGATTTAACCGTAAACAATATATGATATTTAATTTTATTTATTTTTTGGTCAAAATAGCATCATTTTGACATGTAAATATATAAAAATAAAAATTCCAAATCACAAGGAACCACTCGTAAAACCGTGGTTTGAACCATAACTCGTAAAGGAAATACATCATTTTGTAAAATTTTGAGTTCTTAATTATTATTGTCCAGGCTTGAATCGTTAACCGCAAGAAATTGCATCATTTTGTAAAATTTTATGATCTTAATGATTATCGCGGTTTGAATCGCAAATCACATGGAACCGCCTACAAAGCCGTGGTACATTTTAATGCACTTTTGCGGTTGAAAAAATTGGGTTATGGTGTGCTCATTTTGACCAAATCATTTGTAAAATTATGGGGTTTGGATATTTTCCTTTTTAAGCCCAAATAAACTTGGGCCTGTCATGGCCCATTAAAGTTAATCCTAGCCCACTAAAGTTGATCTTCCCCCTCTTTTTTTTCCCTTGAAGATATATCCCTTAGTGGAAAGTGTTTTATCTGGAAGGTTTCCCTATTGTTTCGGCTGAAGAAGTTACAATGAAACACTATAATTTTTAAAGCCTGTTTTGAGTTCATTGACATGCCGATCAGAGTATGGCAGTTTTGTTAATGTCGAATATGGATGTCTCGAGTTTATATTTGAAGGGTTTTGTCTTTTTGCAATTTAAACTTCTATAAGTTACGGTACTAAATAATACAAAATATAGTTTGATTTGGTGCTAAAAACTATTTGAGAAATATGTTACTACCTCCGTTACGGAGATAATATTAAACATATTTGAAGTGAATTTATCTAATTTAAATAAAAATTTTAATGTTTTCAAACAAATTTTTTATGGAATAAGGAATTCAAATTCAATTTCTTTGAATACATGAAGAAAAAAAATAATATATATTTGACATATACTAGTCAAACTATTTTATCATGAATTGAGAATTGATTTAGTCAAATACTTAGTTTTCACTTAAATTATAAATTGTAGTCAACTATTCATTCTTTCTGGTCTATCCTCATCTATGTGTACTTGTCTATAATGAAAACGAGATACATTATGTGAACAAAATTAAGTATTTGTTTATAGATATTAAAACATTAAAAGTTATTTACAATGTATTAGTATTATTTTCCATTATCTGTTTCTTTTTATTTTTCAATTTGGTAATTCATGATGTGTTCGTATATTTGTTTTATAATTCATATTTAGTTTGAGTAATTCTTAAGCACACTCAAGATAAAAAAGTTTGGTCTAACGTAGAATCACATTCAATTAAAAATTTAAGCGGACAACGGAGTAGCTCAGTAGTAGATGTTTTTACTCCCAAGTCTCAATGCTTAATTTCAGTCACGTAGCCAGTGGCCATAGAGTGTTGGATCCATGAAAATTAAGATATATATCATTAGAATGAATAAAAAAAATGTGTTCCAAAAATGTCCATAAAAATTAAGATATATATAATTGTAATGAATAAAAAATATATGTTCTAAAAATAGATCAGTGAAATATGTTTGTTATAAGAAATTATGAGTCCCAGGTCAATCACGCACTCATCTTATGAGAATTTTTGTAAAAAAAAAAAATTTCAATTGTTAGATGTTTCTACTCTCAAGTCGCAATGCTTAATTTCAGTGATGTAGCTAGTGGCTATGGAGTCTAGGAGCCATAAAAATTAAGATATATATATCATTAAAATGAATAAAAAATATGTGTTCCAAAATGTCTATAAAAATTAAAATATATATCATTGTAATGAATAAAAAATATATGTTCTAAAAATGGATCAGTTAAATATGTTTGTTAAAAGAAATTATGAGTACCGGTCAATCACGCACTCATCTTTTGAGAATTTTTGTAAAAAAAAAATAATTATTTCAATTGTTTGTTTTTTTATTAAATTTTTTGGTGACGTAGATAATCTTGTCACTATCCGGTTTGCATGGGTTGGGTTGGGCTGGTTTAGATAGAGCTCATTTCCACATTCTCAATCCAAGTACAAAGCAAATTCGCGATTTGATTGGCTCAAAGAAAGGCACCGCAAAACGATATCGGTGGGAAAGTGCTGAATATGGCGCGTGATAGACACCGCGCTTGGGCAAAAATCATATCAAAAGCCAAATAGCAGAAAAAGCTTAAGACAGCTTTTCTTTCACCGTACCGTATCCTGACGCACCACAAGGCTTAAAAGACTTCCCATCTTCAACTTGAAGGCAGGCGGGAACCAGGACGCTGGCTGACGCTCCTTTTATAAAGGGACGTGAGCGCGTGACACGTGAAAAACATAAAAGTACAACAGTCACGTGGCGTCTCAAACTGGGTACTTAACTCAGTGGGCCACCACATGACGAGACACTTCCCCACTTTGTGTTCCTTGTAATGTAGTTTTTTTATTTATTTTTTTAAAAAGTTTAAATTGGGGAATATGAAGTATACGATAAATTGAAAAGTATAAATATCGTGATAAATTGATTCATTTATCGTATTAAAAAAAAAATGAAAAAGAAACATGATGGTGGTGATTGAAATAATCACATCTGGAGAAAGTTTAATTGGTCCAAAATAGTGGATTAATTAAGGAATTAGAAGTATACAATTGGGTCTTTAAAGGTTGTTTTGGTCAAAGTTTGGCACCAAACTACCAACAAAACCACTTGTATTAATTTAATTAATTTTGGATTCTTGTAAAAATAGATTTTTTTTCCCTTAGATATTCGGTGAGGAGACAGGAGGGGTTATAGTGTAGCTGTAGGCGCGTTAAATGCGAGACTCTTGCCTTCATAAGCGTTGGTCTTTGTCATTTTACTAGACGTCCTCATTCTTGTAAGTATACACTTAAAACCATAAAATATGAGAAATATTTGCTCGACCTATTATTATCTCTAATTTTTTTATTTCTTTATATTTAAAAATGTATGCTTAGGTTCAAGTTTGATGTTGATAGTTTAATAGGTTAAGTTAGATAGATTAAAATATGTTTAGATTAGTTATAAAATATGATTACTGTAGTTTAGTTATATATAAATAATATTTTAATCTACCTAACCTAACCCATCAAACAATCAACACCAAACTTGAACCTAAGCATATATTTTGAAATGTAAAAAAATTAAAAAATTAGAGGTAGTAATTATTTAGACTGTTTTAACCTTTATATGTTTTGGTTAGGTCAAAGCAATACTGTTATATATATATATATATATATAATGACAGATTTAAATCCGTAACCAATATATCATAACTTAATGTATTAACCAATATAATAGACTTTACCCCTAACTCTTGATATTTTTGTAAACTTATATCGACTTTAATAATAATTTTATAATATAAAGAGTTGTTATTGTTTATAAATTTCTGCCTAAATTGAGAGTATTTGATTTGTGTACAACCTTAATACACATAAAAAATTGTATTATTTCAAAATTTTAAACTAATATTTATATCATGACATACAAGAAAGCTTGAATTTCTTGAATTTGCTTTTCTTGCACTTAGCATAATACTAATTTTCAAGTTGTTCATAATTGCTATTTGGAAACATGTTGCAAAAAGCTAACGTGTCATGGTTTTATTTTGCAATTACTATTTAATTATATTTATTGAAATAACTAAAAATTAGTCCATGAAAATGTCTTATTTGCAAATGAAAATTTTTAAGAAAGTGTTTCATTTTGTGGATGTTAATAACTAATATTTTAAATATATTAATTAACATAAATTGTTTATTTTGTTTTTTATTTTCTAAATCTAAATTCCACGTCAAGCTATTATATAGTGACAAATTGTATGCGATTCTGCAAATATATTTAAAATTTTCAAACTAACTTAAGAATATAATTAGAGATACAAAAGAGTATTACATCCGTTCTAGAATAATCAAGATTTTTTTTATTCACTTTCATTTTTTTTATATTTTTTTATTCACCTAAAAAATAATAATTCACATCTATTTAATATAAAAAAAAAAAACTCTATATGTATTAAAAATAAATTACATTCATCATAAGATTAAAAAAATATAATGGTCATAATTTAATAAACAATATTAAAAATCCCAATTATTAAACTAAAAAGGAGATAATATTATTTTTAAAAATTTATTTATTTTTATTTAATTTTTTGTTTATAGTACAAAATTGGGAGTAAGATGCCAAAATTAAGCATCATTACAACCAAAAGCAATTAGAATAAAACAGCCCACATCACATTATTACACTTCCAAAAATATATAATAACCAAAAACCACGCGCCATATAAACGCGCGTGCTTTCACTTAAAACAACTCGTAGAATTCAAATTCAAAGGGAGTTTTCGCGATACGATGAAACGCAAAAATGAGAAAAAGCGAAAACGACAGTACCATTGTAGGTGGGGACCGACTGGACGTTTGTAGCGAATATTCACTATATTTGAATTTGTGGTTTCGAATCCGCGACGACATCTTATCACTTCACGAAATGATAGGCTGATAAGCAAGTGATATAAGTCGAACTACTTATCAAAAATCCAACTTTCGTATCACTGATAGGTCAGTAAGTTGGATAGAAGACCCCTGTACAACGCATCGAAGATAGCGAGAAGCCTCTCTTTTCCATTTCTTCTCTCTCTTGTTTATCTTCCTCTCTCCAAGCAGCCTTTGAAACCCTAGAATTTATTGGATTTTGTGCTCTCTTTGGCCAGGAAAAGCCCCAAATTTGTCGAATTAAGCTCAGATTCGTGACTTAACTTTTGCTAATTCGTGACTGATTTGGGCGTTTTCTGTGTATTTGAATTTGGGAGCTCTCTGCTTTTTCGCTTTGTTAGGTTGGTTTGGTTTTCTGGGTCGGTTTGTTTTGGATTTGAGGAGCTCTGAAGATGACATCGTTGAGCAGAGAATTGGTTTTTCTGATACTCCAGTTCCTTGAGGAAGAGAAATTCAAGGAGTCTGTGCACAAGTGAGCTCTTTTTTTTTGTCTCTTATATGTATTTCTACATGTGTTTTTATATATATGTATGTGTATATACATGTATTTATGAAATTAGCTAATGGGAAAGAGTGGAATTTAGTGAGGAATAAGGAGGAGAATTGTGAGGTACTTTGTTTTTTTTTTCCCTCCTTAAATGAACAAGATTTTTGTTATTCTGAGTTAGTTTGGTTTAAGATTGTTGCATTATTTGTAGCTGAGTATCAGGGTTTTTGATTTATTGAGTGTCAATTATAAGAAATAATGATGATACTATTTGGAGAATTAAATTGGGGCTTCTTGCTAATGATAATAGCAAAAGAATGTGAAGTTTAAACTCTTTTTTTGTTGTTAAATTCTGAAAATGAGATAGTGTCGGTTCAAGTAACTGGAGAGGCAAAGAATGAGCTTTTTAATCATGGGCAAAGTTTGGAGTATTCCTCAATCTGAGAAGCTTATTAATATGAGATTTTTGTCTGGTGGAGAAGTTTGTCTTTTAGCTTTATTTTTTGACTAATTTAATTAGAATATAAATGGATTGGAAAATGTTTGTCTAAATGGTTTTTCTTGCCAGACTTGAGAAAGAATCGGGATTTTTTTTCAACATGAAGTACTTCGAAGAGAAAGTTCAGGCTGGAGAATGGGAAGAAGTCGAAAAATACTTATCAGGATTTACCAAAGTTGATGATAACAGATATTCGATGAAGATATTCTTTGAAATAAGGAAGCAAAAGTATCTTGAAGCACTTGATCGGTATGTTATCATATGACGATTTTTTGTAGTTTATTTATTCTGGAAGAATGTGATTGTTTTATGTTTGTTTGCCTAGTACAGGCAAGACAAGGCAAAGGCTGTAGAGATCCTTGTGAGTGATTTAAAAGTATTCTCCACATTCAACGAGGATCTGTACAAAGAAATCACTCAGCTTTTAACTCTTACCAATTTCAGGTAATTCTCTTACATAGTCAATTATATTGCTTATCTAGTTAGGTTTTACATGGTAACATACGCCTTTTGATCTGTTTGGTTTTGACAGATTGCTAAGACCAGAAAATATTTAACAATAAAATGTCATTATTGGCATAGCAAATAACCAATTGAGTTAATTCAGTGATTTATCTTGGTTTAAAAAAAAAAAAAAAAGAAAGTTATAATCCTCAAAGCTGACTTCCAGAAATTATTCTTAAAGTTTTATGGTGTTTATCTTTCGGAGAATGTGGATAAGTTTTGATTGTTATTGGCTGCATTTCCTGGCAGTTGGAGAAACACTTAATTTTTTTTGGTTTTCTTTCCTGTTTATTATAACAGGGAAAATGAACAGCTGTCCAAATATGGTGATACTAAAACAGCTCGTAGCATAATGTTGACAGAGCTAAAAAAGCTCTTTGAAGCTAACCCCCTTTTCCGTGATAAACTTGACTTTCCTTCTTTGAGGCCATCAAGATTTAGGACGCTAATTAATCAAAGGTAAGTTTCAATTTTCAGATATTATAGAACAAATAAAGAGGTAATGAATGTACTAATAACCAATGTCTCCACGAGGTTAGAACTTTAATTGAAGCCTAAGGCCTAAGGGCTACATCTCTTGCACTCACTCACACTCATTTATACTTGATTTGTGGAAGTATATAGCTACAAGTCTGACATAATTTTCTCCTGCATCTTGCTGCCATGATGAATATTGTTACCCTGTTTCAAGTTCTATAATTATGTGATTACTTGGTCTTTGCAGTTTAAACTGGCAGCATCAGTTATGCAAGAACCCAAGAGCAAACCCAGATATTAAGACTTTATTCACCGATCATTCATGCACACCTTCAAATGGCCCCCTTCCTCCTGGACCGGTTACCCTTCCTGTTGCTGCTGTTGCAGAGCCTTCTGCTGATACATCCCTTGGGGCGCATGAAGTATGGTGTCTTTGATCTATCTTAATTATATAATGCAGGTTAATTGCTTAATTTTAGAATCTGAGTATTGATAAAATTGTTCAATATTTTTGTATAGCCCTTTCCACCTACTGCTGCTCCAGCTAATGCCAGTGCCCTAGCTGGTTGGATGGCAATTGCTTCTGCATCTTCATCAGTTCAAGCGGCTGTTGTCACTGCCTCTTCTATGCCTGTTCCACAAAATCAAGGTTAGCTATTTGAGTTGGTGGATTTTCATTGATATATATTATATATATGGGAAAGTTGAAACAACTTGGGACTCTAAACTTTTAGTTAATGCACTTCTGTTTGTTATATAGCAATAGTTCATTTCTTGATGATGGATCAAAATGTTGAATTTGCTTAATGAACTTCTTGCATCTGTTAGTTTCAGTCTTGAAAGGACCGACACCACCACCCACAGCTCCTGGTACGGTTGATTATCAAAGTCCTGATCATGAATTAATGGAACGCCTGCAACCTTCCCAATCTGTTGAAGAGGTTATTTGAACTGATTTTGCTCCATTCTTACATTTTTTGATATTTTATTGTTACTTTTTAAGTATTTGGACTGTTCTAAGTTCTGATTTCTTTGTTTCTTCACTACATTTGGGCAGTTTAACTTCACTCTATTTTTTACAGGTCACTTATTCTCAACCGTGTTATAACTCTTATAATTCTTCTTCTAATACTGGTGGTTACCCGAATACTGGAGTTCTTGGACCTCGCCCCTCCTCTCCTATGTTATTTCAGAATGGTACTGGGGTGCAATGTCAGATTTGTCTGGAATACACACATTCGGCTAGAGATTGTCCTTTGTTTCTACGGACCAATATTTCTCAATCTGATTCCTTTAATCGTTCCTTTGCTGCTCTCCAGCTTCAGGAACCTGCTCCCACCTCCTGGATTACTGATACTGGTGCCTCTTCTCACATGGTGAATACCCCAGGTATTCTTACTCAAACTACTCCTTTCAAAGGATCTGATTATGTTGTTTTTGGTAATGGATTATCTCTTCCTATTTCTCATATGGGACAATCAACTCTTTCCTTATCTAATAATAAATTTTGTCTTCGAAATGTTCTTGTTGTTCCTTCACTCTCTCATATTTACTTTCTGTTAAGCGTTTT
>CATIWJ010140307.1:0-24729 GCA_949640765.1 Croton laevigatus | reverse complement strand
TTATTGTTATTTTATGGTTAAAAGTATCCACTGAGCGAAATCGCTCAGCAAGTTTAGTTAATTCTGAACTTGTAGGTTTTCTGAAAGACGCAAGAAGAATGAATAAAATCAAATAGTATCAGGCTCACCAGAATTGTTTAGTAAGGCATATACTGTGAAGTTAGATCAAGGACTAGTAGAGAAAGCTGGAATTAAATTCTCCATTTATTCAATGTTGTAAATTATGCGCATTATATTTTAATTAAGTGTAAAAATATGAGCTGTATACAATATAATATGTAATATGGCACATCTTGGTTCGATTGTAAATTGTCGGGTTAAGGGGTGCTACAGTTTACTTATTGGATCCCTTTTTTAATCTGTCATATATAAATTTTGTTGATGTGAAATACTACAATTTTGTTGGTGGATTGAATTTGCTGTGGGAATTGATATGGTAACCTTTCTATATGGACTGCTTTTGGCATGTGCTTGAACTTCATAATTTTGTGCCTTGGTATTTCTGAATAAAACTATTGGCAGTCTGCCCATTTTCAGCTATTATGTGATAATTGTGCATAATTTAAGCTGAAATGTGAGTACTTCATGTGGTTCTCTCCATTGTTTTTGTTGTTTATTATGTTTTGCATTTATAGTTGTTTATATGAATTGTAAAGCATGGAAACTTTTAATTTTTTTCTTTCTTCAACTTTGACAATGTATAAAATGTTTGTTTTTTTTGGGCTACTCAGTGATGATAGTTGAAAAAATTCTGATCAAGAAGACTTACACATAAGTCTTTACATTTATGTGGTTTTGGAGGCTCCTAAATTACCATCCCACAATAATTTTTTTATGTTTTCAACTTTCAGCAGTGTGTGTAATGTTTGTTTTTGGTTATTCAATGATGATAGTTGAAAAATTTCCGAGAGTCCACTTGTTGAAGAAGACTTAAAACATAAGTCTTTATATTTATGTGGTTTTGGAGGCTCCTAAATTGCCACCCCATAATAATTTTTTTATATTTTCAACTTTCAACAGTGTGTGTAATATTTATTTTTTGTTACTCAATGATCATATTTTTTTTATTATAAATACTGAGAGTTCATTTATGAATTAAGACATAAACATAAGTCTTTACATTTATATGATTTTGGAGGCTCCTAGATTACCACCCCACATTGAATAAATACATGATGGGTTCACAAAATGAATATTCTTGCATTAGCTTTTTACATATTTCCCAAAATATGTAAAACTTACAAAAAAATGTCAAAAAGGTTTGAATTTTGATCAATTTTCATGTATGATCAACCTTCAAACCTATGCAATGCTTGTTGCTTCTACTGTGTCTGTTGCTTGAATACCCCATGCTGCTGTGCTTATTTGTTCAATACCCCCTGCTGTTATTATTGCTCTGCTCAAATCAATTAAAGCTTATGCAACATGTTGAACATCAAGGGTAACTTGAATTGGTAGCATATTATTTCTAGCCATCCTCCTCTTGTTGACATGAGAGATCTTGTAATTGTTCCCACCTTTAACTCTTAAAATCTCATTCATATAATGCATGAGAGTAGGCCATGTAAAATTCAATGTTTCTGGGGTAACTTTCATAAATGATTGTTGAATAGCATCTATAAGTTGTTGGACTATTTTTGGGTTTTTTTGATGTTGTAATGTCTGTAAGTTCCTAAAGTGCCAAAGATCTAAGACATTAAGGTCTGGACTGTTAGAGGGTTGTTGAATTAGTTCTATATTTCACCCATCTGCAGTTGCAGCATTCATAAAATCAGGATCTGTTAGGTGATATATGAGGTCGAGCATTGTCTTGTTGTATATAAATGTTGCTGTTATTTCTGTCTGGCCACTTTCTTTAATGGCAGGTAAGATCTTGTTGATTATACAATCCTTGATAAGTTCTCTAATTATACTTTGTATTGGTTTAACCTCCATTATGCCTCTTGTTCTGTTCATACTTGATCTTTGTACTAGAACTTCTTGGGTAAGTGGAAATAGCCCAATTTTACCATCAAAATTATATGTTTCGTCATTGCATATTATCGGTCTTGCAACTACCCCAAAGAACATCACTTTATCAATAAATCTCTTAGACTTGCATGTTCTATAGGGGTCAAGTTTATCCGGCAGCATATAATATCTTATATTTTCCAGTGTCTTGAAAAATCACTTCTCATCTATATGTATGTAGTCGAAGAAATCACAAAAGACCATAACATTTGTTAATGAAGACCACCCAATTTTGTTAATAACCCACTGTATTCTAGCATAAGTGTTGCTAAGGGTCAAGTATGGTTTTAAAGAACTACTATGAGGTCTAATTATCCTTGCTTTGAGTTTTTGAATTGTGGTCCTAGAACAATGTAATGCCTCTGCTAATCATCTAATACTTGTTCTTTTACTGGGGGAAAGAGCTCTTACTTCATCAGGGGTGATAAATTTCACTTGTTTGCTGCCAACATATCTTTTTGAACTCTCCACTACTATGCCTGTTTGTATGTCTTCTTTAACTCTTGACCAATGGTTGGAAATTATGATTCTTGAAATATTGAATTGCTAGGATAGTTTTTTAATTATGCCATGCTTGAGCTTTCCATCAGTATAGTTGATTAAAAATACTTGGTGTATTTGCTGGAGTTCTGTTTTGCTCAATTTCTTAGCCCTTGAGTTGGCTGCTTGTTGGGCTGGTACATTTAGTACATGAGGTACACATTCAGGTACGTCTTCTTCTTCTTCATCTCTAGCACTATCTTTTTCTTCTTGAAAGATACCATGATCTTCTTCGTCTGATGATGAGTCTAACTGATTTTCTTCAAAATTTGAGGTGATGAAGTCATTGATAGACACAATTTGGGTGCTGCCTACATTTTGAATTGTTGTTTCAGTTGGGCCAAAGAAAACTAAAATAGCATCCATGTTCAGTGAGCATGTTGTGATGTTTTCTTCACTTGTGTTGCTAGTTTGAGCATTCTGATTTTCTGAGCTGACTGTGATGTTATCTTCGCCCTCAATGTTCCTTGGGCTAGCAATGACTGAAAAGAAGTTAGCGATGATGTTTGGATCATTATGTGTAGGGCTAACTAAGTTGGTAATGATGTTATCTTCCCTATCATAATTTTTTCTGGTTTTTTTAAAGGTTGCAGCTTTGAAGATGAAGATCCACTACTCTTTTTAAAATCTGTTGGATTTTGTGAAGCTGGAGATAACTTATTTTGTGAAGAAGGGATTAAATTTACTGTGGGAATACTTTGGAAGTTGTTCTTCATCACTGGTTTTTGTAAACATTTGAGAAACATATACTGGCAACCCATTATATAGTGGAGATTTGTAAAAATTTAAACTTTGAAAAGTACTTATGCTTTTTTGTGGGAATATTTGACAGTGGTTTTATATTTTGCCGCCTGATTATGTGGGCTAATCTACTATGAACAGTAATTATTTTTAGTCATTTGGTATTTTTTTATTATTTCTTGCTTTTTGCATTGGTTTATGTGATATTAGGGTGTAAAGAACCCATAAAGACAGATGTAGTATAAGTTGTATTAGGACCGTCTCAAATTTTTTAGAGGTCTTGTTCTAATAATGAAAATGCGATCATGTGTTTTTAATAGTTGAAAATAAAAGCATAAATATAATATTTGAATAAATTTATTTTTTCACCTAATGAAAGAAACGAGAAGTTAATAAGAATTAACTATAATTTTTTTTCCATTTGCTGGAGAAGACAGAGAGTTTATAAGAAGTAATGAGTTTTTAAAATTTAGAGGCCCTAAAAAAATGAAGACTATGTACAAATGTTCTACATGCATCACTTAATTTGTGATCCATTACTTTGATTTGTGTTTAAAAATGTGGTTATAATT
Organism: Croton laevigatus; assembly: GCA_949640765.1. Taxonomy (NCBI): domain Eukaryota; kingdom Viridiplantae; phylum Streptophyta; class Magnoliopsida; order Malpighiales; family Euphorbiaceae; genus Croton; species Croton laevigatus. Next base: position 20,866 of record CATIWJ010140307.1, on the reverse strand, counting down.
GAATAGAAAAATTTACAAAAACCTCCCTATATTTTACCCAAAACTACATTTTTCTCTGTATCCTTTTTTTAGCAAACAAAAATATCAATGGGTTTTAAATCCGTTGACAATTATACCATTCCGTCTATTTTTCTGTTAAAATTAATGGTAGAAGGATCAAACTATAATTTTACAAGCTCTTTTGAAAAAAATTAAAAAATAAAGGATTGTTTTGAAATTTTTCTTATAATTATACATTATTATATTAAATCAAAAAAAGAAAAAATAAAAAAGCCCATCCATGTGCATTTGCAAGATTCATACCAGGCACTGTGTACTTACCGCCGACCACCACCAATCACGCCATCGCCGCCTTCACCAGCCAAATTTGCACCCACAAATTGTTGGGTCCTTTAACCATTACTAAAAGCAAAGAAAAACAAAGCGCAAAACTCAAAATTCCTTTTGCTAATCCTTGCGTGTGTAAATCTACTTTCAAAGAAGGTCCTCTTAGTAAATTCCTATAGGGTGTTGGTATCGCCTGTAATACTTCCTTAACGCCAACAACTCCACCGACTGTCAACGCTATTCAGATAATATTGCAATTTCATTTCAATTTTAATTAAAAAATAAAAAAGGAAAGGAAACGTCACACTGGTCGCCCTCCTTCCTTGCCATTGCCAACCTCACGATTGATATTGCTTTTCATATAATATTGCTTCTGCTAGTAATTCTAATTCTACTCCTCAACTGCAAAAACGAGAACAATATTGTAGGAAAAGAAAGTCACTTGATTTGGAAATGGAAATTGGCTACCAATCTCATGGTGGACTACATTCATAGTATCCATATTCCGGCAAAGTAGGCTTAAACGGCCGCTGCAATTTTTCTTCATTTTTCTTTTCTTTTTAATTTAATATAATAATGTATAATTATAAGAAAAATTTTAAAACAATTCTTTATTTTTTAATTTTTTTCAAAAGGGCCCGTAAAATTACAGTTTGATCATTCAGCCATTAAATTTAATAGAAAAAATAGACGGAAGGGTATAATTGTCAACGGATTTAAAATTCCAGGATATTTTTGTTCGCTAGAAAAAGGATAGAGAGAAAAATATAGTTTTGGATAAAATACAGGAAGATTTTTGTAAATTTCCCAATTGAATATGGAGTTTGTGGTTAAATTATGGAGTTGCAAAAAATCAGAGAAAAAGAAAAAATGAGTAAAGTGAGGAAATAATTTTTTTTTGCTTAACCCTTTTAAAACGACTGTGATTTGCAGCTTGCACATCCATTAACGCGCTTTGTTGGTTTGTTATACACACGCTGTTAGGTCTGTTAAATAAGTGATAAGTTTAGAGTCTTCATAATGCTATTACTCAGTCGATGGGCCTTATGTCAAAAAGTAGTATAATTCAGGGTCCTCATAATTGTTTCAACCCTAACAACTTTGTAAATGTCTTAAATAACTCTATCAGTTGCTCCTTTATTTAAAAACTCTCAAAATATGATTCGAATGCTCCTTTTCTGTCACATCTAACCACTTATAAGAGAAATATCTAAAACCAAGTAAAAACTCTCATTTAAATATGTTGAAACATCAAATAAGCATATCAATTAGATACCAAAATATGCTAGATTTACATACCAACATGATGGTAGTTTAAACCCAAAAAGGGGTTGCTTCATAAAAGAGTTTTTAGATACTATATATGATTCTAATGCTTGCTTAGAAAAAGAAAAAGAAAATTCAAAGTCTATATTATAAAAAAAAATTGTCACCTTATTAGAAAGATATCATTTTAATCGACCATAGTCTTTTGCCACTAGCAAAATATTTTATAAATGGATTATGTTGGATTTATGGTACTAGAAAATAATATCAAATTTTTTGGAGGATACCTAGCTTCTTGATGCCTCTTTCTCAAATTTTCTTAAGATTATTCATATTGGTTAGGTTTGAAAACTATCTTGTTTGTAATTGTGGCTACTTTTAAAAATATTTCAATTGGAGGTTTTTTACAGAATATTTATATTTAGAAAATAGGGATGTAGGAAAATAATGAACCCGGGTTACATGAAGGTTTATGAGGTATATATATTATTGTTAAGGTCGATGCAACTTTATGAGTCAAAGACCTGCTTGGATACTTAAAGAGTGGGCATGCTGATGTGGCGACCTAAGCCTAGACCCACTTAATCTTAGGGTCGGCCCGCAGTCATGTTGGATTGTGTGGCTCGGGTTGAGACGACTTGCCATCTGTAGGGGTGTTCATCGTCGGTTCGGTTCACCAAACCGAACCGATAAGGAGAAACCGATTCAAACTGAAAATCGATAAGGAGAAATCGAAATCGAAACCGAACCTAACCTGAACCTATTACCTTGAAAACCGAACTGAACCGATATTATTGGTTCGATTCAGTTCCATTTTATATAAAACCAAAATTTACACTAAATTAGTAAATTAGGTTTAAAATGACTACGTTTTGGTTTAAAACGACTATGTTTTGATGAAAATTCAACTGTGTTTGGCATTATCGGTCGGTTCGGTTTAAAAATGGCCAGAACTGATAACCAAACCGATACTTATATGTTTTTCTCCTCCAAAACCGAAAACAGAACCGAAAACATATAAAACCAAAATTTCAGTTTGGTTCGATTCGGTTTACAGTTCAATTTTCGGTTCATGGTTTTATGAATGCCCTTAGCCATCTGAACCTAATTCAAATAAGAGTGAATCTTTGAAACCTCATTCACTCTTTTAATGATATTCTTTACCTAATGTGCAATTTGAGTGAAGAAGATTTAGATCATTGTATCTTTAAGGGCTTTTGAGGCAAATGTTATATTATATAAAATCACTAGAACTAAATAGCACATACTTTATAAAATATAGTAAAATAACACACTTTTTTTAAAAAAATCCAACTATACCCTTACAATCTAATTTTCACTAAAATTCCAAACTCAAATTTACAGCTACTACTTTTCCTCAACTAGCTTTTTATCACTAACAAGAAAACGACCAGTAATGTCGCCAACGTGAACATCTCAGATTGCCACCATCGTCATTGCTTTTCTTCTTCTTCTTCTTCTTTATTTTAAGAATCTAGTTGAGATTTTTGGAGGATAAAGAAAGTTTAATGAAGGCTAGGTTTCTAATTATACCTGTGATTTTTGGATGAGAGAGAAATGATAATGGTGACTATAATTTTGGAAAAGAAAAAGAATTGTTATAATATATATATATATATATACCACATATTTATTTTATATGTATCATATATACCGTGATTTTTGGATGAGAGAAAAACTATAATGGTGACTAGGGTTTTGAAAAAAAGAAAAAGAATAGTTGCTGCATATACAGCGCATATATACTATATAAAAAGAATAGTTGCTGTATATACACCGCATATATACTATATATATACTATAGATATACCATATATATACACACACCGTATATATACACCATATATATCATATATAGACCACAAATACCGGTACATATGGTATACATACCACATCTCCTCTTCCTATTCTTCTTCAAAATCTTAGCCGCTATTAATGATTCTCTTCCCTCCAAAAATAATAATTATATATATATATATATATACACACACACACACCGTATATGTACCACATATATCATATGTATATACCACATTTTCTTTTCTTTTTCTTCTCTAAAACCTTAACCACCATTAACGATTTTCTCTCCTCCAAAGATCACAATACAAAAAAAAAAAAATCAAATCAAGCACAAAATCGTAAGAAGAATAAATATTAACTTAACTGTTATATCAAAGAGTCGAGTTGCATTTTAGCTTTTCAGTTACTTTTAATTTGTTTAGTCTCTTATTTCTTTTACCCTACTTGGAAAGGAATAATTACGATTTATTTCTATAAATGAACTCCTAATAAAATAACTAATTTCAAATTCAAATCTAAAATTTATTGTCTTTAAAATATGAAAAATTAGATTTACAAAATTTTTCCTTCTAATTTATTTATTCCAAAATAACTCTTAATTTTGCAAAAATTCACTCAATATTCACATTTGAAATTTTTGGGGTAAACTTATATGCTTGGATTTAAAATTTTTGTATTTTGTTAAAATTTTCTGGCTTTTATTCATAAAATGATTTATTTTGTGATATTTAAAATATCTCTCTCACTTCGAACCATGTGACAATTTCGTTAAAGAAATAAGCATAAAAAGGTAAAAATATAGGGGAAAACATGAAATAACTAGCTAGGGTTTTTTCAAGGAAAACAACTAAAAGAGAAAATCAAATCAAACACCTTTGAGAGAAAAAAAATATATCTATATAACATATATAAATGTACGAATGAGGACATTGGCTTAACCTATTTATAATTATTTAATTAATTAAATTCAAATCATATTCTAATAAAAAAAGTTATATTATTATTTATAATTAATTAATTATATTCAAATTATATACTAATTAATAAGAAAATTAATAATTATATTTTACAAGGAAAATAATATTTTACTATAATAAAAAATTTGGATACGATTGGTTGCAAATTCCTATTCCAAAAATGAATACTACCTCCGTTCTTAAAAAACTGAGACTTTTACTATTCACCCTTTTTTTTTCCTATAATTTTCTTCTCATTTTACTCCAAAAAGTAATCAACTCATATTCGCCCATTATAAAAGTGAACTCCATATGCACTAAAAATAAATTATATCCACTACAAGATAAAGGGCAAAATCGTCCAAATTCTACAAAAAATACCAAAAGTCTCACTTATTTAAGAACAACAAAAAGCCATAAAGTCTCAATTTTTAAAAAACGGTGGATATATATATATATATATATATTACAAAAGCATTATAAAATTATTTTTGTCTCTCTAATTCAAGTTGCAGTAATGATCTTTTACAACCATGGACATTGTTATTAAATTTGCAAGAATGCATCTTCCGATATTTTCAGATTAGTCATCAAATGTCACTAATAAAAATTTATTAATAACGTAATTTTTATATTCTTTCCTACGTAATAATTTAGTTTTATAAGTATTAAAAATATAATTATTTTTATTTTATATTAAGTATATAATTTAATCATGTAAGATTTTGAAAATTAATAATTTAAAAATTAATAAACACAAATATGAAATAATAGTAATAAAATAATTTCAAAGTATTAGTAATAATTTCGTGAGAAATTTATGCTTTTATTTATAATTTTTTATCAATATTACTATTTAAATTAATATCATTTTTTTTTTCTTTCAATAATTAAATTTGTATATAATCATAAAAAAATTTAAATATTATAAAATTAAATAATAAATGTGTAAACAAGTAGAGACGTGTAACGCATTAAAAAAAATGCTAGGAGAAGAAAAAGAAAATAAAAGAGTGCTAGGATAAGAAAAAGAAAATAAAAGAGAGAGAGAGAGAGAGAGAGAGAGAGAGAGAGAAGGGGGGGGGGGGGAAGAAATGTCTAATCAGAATTCCAAAAGGGTTAAGAAAGTAGGTGAAGATATAACCAATGATTGTGTTCAAATACGTTAATGAAGAGCTTCTCTCAAAGCAAATGCATATAGGAATCCACTAATTAAATAAAAAAAAAAATTAAATAAGTATATACATCGGACTAAGAAAAGGCCTAGAGGGTAATGGAGACGTAGGGAAAGTGGATTTATACAAGCACAGAAAGTTGTGAAAACCAAGTGTTGGTATAGCTTGTTACTAAAATGGGTAACTGAGGAATAGTCCCATCACCAAACCCTTCTTCTTCTTCTTCTTCTAAATTCATTCATTTATTTACTTACTAAAGCTATAAAAATGTAGGTAGCTAAGCTAAGTTAGTGATAGTGACTTATGCATAAAGCTTATGTCTCTTTCAATTTACCCAGTTTAGCATTACACCCACAAAAGATGGAATGCATGAACACCTTCCCTTCTCTTCACTATCTTTTCATTCAATTTTGGTCCCACTCTTCCCCTTTCTTTCAACTATCAACTATCTTTTCATTTTTCTCTCAATAATGACATCTCCTAATTCCACATATTATTAGCTTAATTAGCTTAAGCATAAAGTAGGTATGTTTCTTATTACTCCATTATTAACATTTTAATTTTTCCAATCTAACTACAAAATTTTTTTGCTCATTTCAATGTATATGTACCATGTAGCTTCTAGAATTTTTCTTCTTTCCTTAATAGTCTTGGTAGCTCATTTAATTTTTATCATGTGTTTAATGTTTTATTCTTTTTAATAGTATAAATTGCTAGCTTTATCAAATTTGAGTGTTAATTTAATTTCAATGATGCATGTATATTAATCCAAATTTAAAAAAAAAAAATCAAATATCTTGTTCTATCTAGCTAGGTTGTTAACGTTGTTGCAATCAAAACGTACAAACTCTAAGTTATATGAACTTGAGTTCTATTATAGATTAGGGTTGAGCTCTTAATAGTAAAGAGTAATGATGGGAATTTCATTAGAATCCAATTGTTCTACTTTAGAAAATCAATAAATTTACATCAAATAGTGAAAATTTAAACTTTGGATAAATTAAGTTGTATTCCTATATCATCCTGTTTGATAGTTTTCAAACACTAAAATTTGATTTTAGACAGTAAACTAATCATACAAATAATAAACAATATAATTGATTCTTTATCTGAGTTATATATATATATATATATATTTTGTTAACCATAAAATTGGCGGAGAGAAAATATGGGTTTAAACCTGGGACTTTATAGTCAGAGTAAGTCTTGTTTTACTGCTAATCTACTAATCAATCCCAAATTTAAGATACATATTGATTGTTGGCTCTAGGAATGCGGTAATCCAGATTTTTGTACCCAGTTAATGTAATTTTATTTATTATTCAAATAAGAAACTAGTTTCCAGTAAAATTTTAAATCGTTTTCTCTTCATATATTCATAAATCTAGGATTATTTGCACTTATTATGAGATTGTAAATAATGGATTTAGTTTTTTAATATTTAATTTTAAATGAATTCAAATCTAATATAATATTCGCTAATTAACTAAACATAAGTAGATCATTTTTGAAAAAAAATAAAATCAAATATATAACTAGAACAATCAATAATAATAAAAAAATTTATAGAAGTTTCTCTAAGAATCAAATTAACATTTTTATAATTAAGAATAATAAAATTATATAACAACTGAAATTAAATATTTGTATATTGTTATAATTAAAATGAAATTCAAATTATATATATTTTTTGCATTAATCGGATATCCTCTATGTCGGTTTCACAATCTATAAGATTGCCCTCTCAATAATGTTTTTTTCAAGATTTAAACCTAAGTTAGCAATGTGTGATACCACTGCACTCGACAATTATTGGTAAGTTCAAATTATATATGACATCACAAGAAAATTAAAAATTTTCTAATTTATTTCAATACAAGAAACAGTGACGGTAAATATTTATTTACTTCCAACATATTGCACATACTAATACTACCTCCATTTTCATGAGTTACATTTTCGTTTTTTGGTGTTTTTTTGAGTTGTTTACATTTCTATTTATAGTAAGTTTTGTAATTGTTTATTATTATTATTTTATTGGTATTGGTGAAAAAGTAAATTTTTTAAATAGTTAGTAATTGTTTATTATTATTTCTGTATTGGTATTAGTGAAAAGTGAGTTTGTATTGGTATTGGTGAAATAGTGAATGTAAAGAAATGAAAAAATCAGAAGTAGTAGTAAATACAGAAAATAATTAAATGAGTGTAATTTTAACAATACAATAGACAAATTATGATTAAATTACAATGGCTAAATAATTATTATGATTTCTTACATCCTATTGATTGATTTAGTGTGTGTATGTATATCTATATATATATAGTGTATTTCCGTTAACTTAGTAACCGAAGAGAATTAGTTTGGTAGATTGTAGTTGAGTGGGGTGTTTAAGCTACCGTACAAAAGAGGCGCATGCAAATTCAGCTCCGCTATACTTTCCTCTCTTGACTTCTAATACCACTCTCATTCTCATTATTCAACCCACTGCCTACCTATTCCTCTCTTTCTTTCTTCCCAAAATAAACACAAACCCTAAACACAAATTTCACTCTCTCTTCTTTCTTTCATTTCTTGTTCTTGTTTGTTTGAGAAAGAAGAATGAATCTAGAAGAAAAGGTAACAATGGACTTGGTTCCACCATCAGAGCATCTCTGCTATGTCCGCTGCAACTTCTGCAACACTGTTCTTGCGGTAATATATACTATATTTAACTTTGTCTCTGTGTCTCACTCTTAATTGTATCTACATGATTTTGTTTCCCATATAGAAACCAAATTTATTATGTTTTTCTCTTCTCATGTATCCCTATCATATATCCTAAACTTTGCTTTCCATGCTATGTGTATATATAGTAACCCTATAACTAATATATTATAGATAGAATATCATCTCTCTATTTATACTACATAATGTAAATTTGTTTTCTACTTAACCCTATATATATAATTCTTAGACATACCAGATTTACACTCTATGATCTTTAAAATTAGGGTAACAAATTTTATAATTTCTTTTAATAGTTTATGAGATCTTATATCCAAAATATTTAACTCAGGTTTTAGCCCTCATTTCTGATCAAACTGCAATGAAAATTTGGTGATCTGGCATTAATTGTAGGGTTTGGGACATAAATATTATAGGCAACATATGTATTTTTACATTATTACAGTTAATTATTGGGTACAAAATGTGTATTATAGGTTGGAATTCCATGCAAGAGATTGTTGGATACAGTGACAGTGAAATGTGGGCATTGCAGTAACCTATCATTTCTTAGCACTAGACCTCCAGTACAAGGTCAATGCCTTGATCACCAATTGACTCTTCAGGTATTTATTTTTCTATATTCTCAAAGTAAAATAGAATCTTTTTCCTTCTTAGTATTCTTATTTTGAATATACAGTTGCTAATGAAAGGTGTGTTTTGCCAAGAAGAAGCAGGGTTTTTTCAGTGATCTTAGAAAGGGACAGTCTTCTTCCTCATCATCATCCACTTCAAGTGAACCATTGTCACCAAAAGCACCCCCCTTTGTTGTCAAACGTAAGAACCCTAAATACTCAATATTGCAATACGGCTGGCTACTTAATTAATAACTAATTTTAATTTTAATTAATAATCTTCTTGTTCTTGCAGCACCTGAGAAGAAACATAGACTTCCATCTGCTTACAATCGGTTTATGAAGTAAGCATTTTATTATACGAGAACCTTCTTGGTTACTCGGCTAACGTTTTTTTGGATGTAAAGGAGGCCATTAATGGACCAGTAATATTGTTAATGCCTAATTTCATTTAATATGATGGTCTTAGAGAGGAGATACAACGCATCAAAGCTGCAAATCCTGAGATACCACACCGAGAAGCCTTTAGTACAGCAGCTAAAAATGTAATTAATTTATTAATTAATATAATCTTGTATATACTTAATCATTAAAATTTTAATTAATGTATTTTTTTTTTTTGACAATTTGATTAATGTAATATTAATTGATGGTGCAGTGGGCTAGGTACATTCCAAACTCTGCGGCTGGATCAGTGTCAGGAAGCAATAACTGTGTTAGTGAAACTCCATTCTTCTCTTCTTCTATTGATTAGTTTATACCTATATACAAAAGTAGATATGGTGTTTTAATTAGGGTTTTAACATTTGGCAGGATTAATGAAGTGAAAGAGGCAAAAAAAGAGAAAAATTCAAAGAAGTTTGGAGAGAGGAAGAGTATGAATTGAGCATTTAAATTAGGTCCTTTGTTGAACTTTCTTGTTTGATGGTGTTTCTTAAATCTATCTTAATTAATAGTATTATTGAAGTTTGCAAGAAGCTTTTCATATTTGAACTTAAATAGCTGGCTTTGTAATATACTTGTATTAGTTAACTAAGCGTATACATTTGGACGGTTGATTTTCCTAAACTGGCTTCCTATTATTTAAATCAATGGTCATGATGAGCGTTTGGTTTTATATTATTTGTATTCAGCCCCAACTTAATTTGCTTGTAAATATGTTCTCTTTAGTTTTTTTTTTTAGTTATTGAAATCCTACTCCTTCATTGGACAATAAAAAATTCTGATAATTTTTAGTAAGATTTTTTTTTTTTAATGGCAACTAGCACTATAGAAATTTTACCTGATATACTTTTTCGGTAATGCTCCAAATTGTGATTTTATTTTATTTTTTAAACGGCATTTAAATTGTGTATTAAGTCCTGAAATAAAAAAACATAAAGTCATAGTTGAAAGCTTAGATTTTAATTAGCCTTAAAGAGTTCGAGAGGGTGAAAGACTGAAAACCCACTTGTCCATTAGGATTCGTTGGGCTCCAAGGAGCCCAAGTGATTTTTTAAGATTTCGGGGTCCAGTAACCCAAAGCAAGAGGGTGGGGAGGTCATTAGACAACCTCCCCAAAAGTCAGGCTTAGGCGACCTCGTCAGGTACATGTGTCTTTATTCTTGGTCAGGGTGAAGCGACCATACTTTCTGCGGATCTCAAATCATAGGGGAGGCTTATGATAGTTAATGAATAATTAGCTTTGAGTTATGATTTAGATTAAAAAAAAAATTTGTATCATTGAATTTATGATTGATCTCCCCAAAAGTCAGGCTTAGGCGACCTCGTCAGGTATAGGTGTCAGGGTGAAGCGACCATACTTTCTGCAAGTCTCAAATCATGGGGGAGGCTTATGATAGTTAATGAATAATTAGCTTTGAGTTATGATTTAGATAAAAAAAAAATTGCATCATTGAATTTATGATTATATATAATTTATAATGCATAGTCTATTTTTTAAAACTGCAATCTACTTTTTTTTATTTTTATCTTGATATTCAATGTAAACACTTTGACAATCGATTAATTTAAAACTTTTTCTAAAGCCCTCTTCACTATACGAAATAGAATGGGAAAAGAATAACAATATTTTCTAGAATACAACGGAGGTAAATGGTAATAAATTTCAAAAATTAAGTTAATGCCAAAAATACCCTTCAAATAAACATTTTCCCTTCCAAAGAAGTTCACAATCACAAATTGGATGATTTCTTTTCTTCTTCGTTTTTGTTATGGCTGAATGTCCAATATTTACTTGAGGATAAATAAATAAAATGAGCGATGTGACAAGACAAATGAAAAATCGAGACATAAAATTTACGTGGTTCGAAGTAAGCCTATGTCCACAAACAAACAAGAGCAAAATCACTAATCAAATGAAAATTACAATATTTGTGAAAAAAATGCAAAATATCACTAATCAAATGACATTTACAATATTTGTGAAGTAAAAACACTAATTACTCATATCCCAAATCTCACAATAATTTTGTTTCTTAAAATTGTAATGGTAATTAATATTGAAGAACGAAAATGACACGCCTAAACTAAGAGCGGAACTAAGAGCAGAAAATACACACACTCGTCTCTCTCTTAACTTTGGGATGAACCAAACACTACATATGCATATGCCTATTTATAGGCAAAGTTGCCGACTCAAGACAAAACGCTACAAAATCAATTTGAAAACAATCTTCAACCACCGACTTTAGTATATAAAACTAAATTGAATTTGCCAACTTAGCAACATGCAAGAAACAGCAAGCTTAGAAATACTTTAGTTGTACATGAGTTCACCAACTTGCATGGGCTTAGGTTGTCTTTATCTTGACAACTACTAGTAATAATGTACTAGAACTTGCAATGAGTTCCTGAGCCAAATTAGCTTCAAACTCCATTTAATTATATTTTAATCATGCGAAGAAAATTCTAGTTATATTAACGTTTTTACTATGTATTCTCCAACTTCCATTTCCTTCTTTCTTTTTATTGTATTTTGCTTCACTTCCCCTCCTCCTTTTTCACAATTTCTCCATTTCTATTTTTGTTGTTCATCAAAATTCTACTTCTTGTTTTTGTTTTGAGCTTCACTTTATTTTGAACAGCCAAATAATTATTTTATTAAATTTCAACAACCAGGGAAACTAAGCTATCACTGTTTTCTTGAAGCTAGCCATGAGAGTTGAGTTTTAAATGTAAGGAGAGAATATCTTGGGCTTCACTCATGTACATTTACTGTTACTACTTTACTAGAAATATCTTTCTCTATTAGGGTTAGGGTTAGATCATTACAAATGTAGAAATAGAAATGTAAGAATACTAAAGTAATGCAACAACTAACCTATTCTCTAAACTCCTTTATGGCAACTACCCTATTCTCTAAACTCCTTTATGGTATTAGAGGAGTAAAAGAACACCGCTCACTCTAATTTTCTAGGTTCCTTTCTGATCGAATATTTTCTTTCGGCTTGCATTAACAATGACAGATTCTTCAGGGTCTACTACCTCAACCCCTGTTATTTCTGTTAGAAGCACATTAGTTTCAAAAAATAAGATTTAATATAATAATTAGAAAATTAAGGGAATAAAGATTACATAATACAAATGGAAAAAAAAAATATAAACTGTATATAAACTGAGATAAAACCTTAACAATGAAGAAGAAAAAGTAGATGTCGAGGCCTGAATAAACAGTTTACTTAAGACAAGATTTATCTGTAATAGGCAATTGTCTCCAATGATATAACATCAATAGTCGGCGAACACAAAACTACTTTAAGTGCTTCAAATTGCAGTTTTCTATCAAAGACCTAGGCAATCTAAATTTCTTTCTTGGTGTTGAGGTGAATCGTAATTTTATGGGTATTTTTCTTCCACAAAAGAATTACATTTGTGAATTACTTGACTTTGCAAAGATGGAAGGGGCTAACTCAGTTTCCACACCATTAGCGCTGAACACATCACTCAAGATGGATGATTCTGCTCACTTTGACGATGTTTTGAACCATAGTAGGAAAGCTTTAGTATCTCTTGTTAACTCAACCTGATATAGCATTTGTGGTCAACAAGTTTGCTCAATTCACAGCTAGACCGATAGTTAATCATTGGTCTGCAGCCAAACATCTTCTTCGATATCTCAATTGTACGTATATTATGGGTCTTTTATTACATAAAGACTCCTCTTATGTTTTACAAGCTTTTTCTGATGCTGATTGGGCTGTTAACGTTGATGACTGAACATAAACAAGTGCTCACATCATCTTTCTAGGGCGTAATCCTGTTGCTTGGTAATCCAAGAAACAAAAAACGGTAGCACGATCCTCCACAGAGGCTGAGTATCGGTATGTGGCCTCGACATCAACTGAATTATCCTGGACTCGGAATCTTCTATAGGAACTTCACGTTTCACTTCCTACAGTAGTGCAACGTATGTTGTTGCCAATCCAATGTTCCATTCATGAATGAAACACATTGCAGTTGACTGTCTGCTCAGGATTTTCAGCATCTTCGGTCCAAGATTGGCATCTCTTTACGGTTTGCCATCTTGCGGGGGTGTATTAGGAGATAATATCTTGGGCTTCACACATGTACATTTACAGTTAATGATTTACTGTAAATATTTCTTTCCCTGTTAGGTTTACTTTGAGATAATTACATATGTATAAATAGAGATGTAACAAAAAGTGTGCATGGAACCTTTAGCAAATTCTCACTAACTGAATGCTTGCTAGATTTGTGCGTTTTGACTGATTTTTTTTTTTAGCTGCCATTTCTTCGACATGATATTGATTGGTTAGGAATTTTTCATGCCTTTTGGTGGTGAATTTATGAACGGTTGAAGATGACAATCAAGCAGAGAGAAACTATTCAAAAGTTTTCACAACAAAAGCAAGTCTTGGTTTTTGATGAAAAGAATGGGGGAATTGAGTGAAACTGCTTGTATAGAGTTGCTTAAGAGTCTAATTTACAGCAGAAGTTGTGGAAGACATTGTGCCGTGCTGCTTCTCATCAGCAGCAAGTTACATACAATAGCCAAAATATTCTGCAGTGCAGAAAAGTAGGGGATGAAGGAGATTGGTCAAGTAAGCGATCTGACGATCGAAGAACATATATTAATTTGAAAAGCAAGACTGATGCTTCCAATGATCAATTGTTGGTTCTTGCTCACTCTGCTGCACTTATGCGTGAATCAGATAGCTTAAGTGGGAATGTTCAAAACCAAGAAGGTTAGTACTTTGAGTTTATTGAACTCTCTCAAGTTGATTTGTTAAACATTTAATTGATGTTATGTTAATAGCTATGTAATCAGGGTTGCGCATTACTCCAATGGCTCAACATTCATCAAGATGTGAGTGCCATGCTACAGTTGCAGGTCAGTTTCTCTTTTCCTATTCAATTTTTATACAATCTGCCTAGTGTTTTGCTTATCTGGCAACCTGTTTTAGATCATGAATCTCCCAGAGAAGATATTGAAGACACACCTGGAATTAACTATTTGAGAACTGAAGAGGATGGGTTCCAAAGGGGAGGAAGAACTCCGAGATTGAGTCAAGTTCGACATAAAGCTCGATCAATAGGCAATTTATTGGCACAGCATAGCATAGAGGGATCTGCAGTTGAGAATTTGCAAGGAAAGAAAGTCTGGCATATTCGACATCAAGCTCGGTTAAAAAATCATTCACAGCTGCAGGATAGGAATTGTAGTTAGGCGGCAGGCTCGATCAAAAGGTAACCCATTAGTGCAGAAGACAATTGAAGATCACACATATGGGCATCCTGATTTCCTAATCTCTGAAGGTAGACTTTAAAGGGGTCACATGGAAGTGTGCTTAAACATCTTTTATTATGTAGTTGCCGCTGATTTGGTCCCTCATCTGGAGAACAATACTTCAAGAACTGTCTTATTCATTTTGAACTTAATATGTCATACAATGTTCTTTTAAGATCTTAGGTCTATCACAATAATCAGATTTACTAATAATGGTATGGCCTAACATTTTGGCAGCAGATAATTGGAAAAGAAAGATCATTGCAGATGTTTTTGGAGAAGACGATGAGCCCGAAGGTTAATCCTGTTCTTGCTTATCATAGCTTTAAGATATTATAACTTAAGAAGAAATCTATATTGCTTAGAATTCCATTTCAGTTTCTTGCTCATTATTGTTCACGCATTCTGTATTCACCACAAATGGAATTATCAGGATAAAGAATATATAATTCATGCTTCACTTGAGCATATTCTCTGAAAATTATATAGGGTACAGATTCTCTTGCTTGTTGGAGTCTGTTCGGTGAAGTGAAATGCTGCCGTTGGATGGTCTGTTTCTCCACATGCATCCATGATAGTCTTTATATAAATCTGCCAAAGGGCTGAGAATCGAGACGTGATCGTTATTTAATTATTTTTATACCCTGATTGACTAGATTCTCAATTTTCTGAACTTTGTGCTTTCAGGTTTTGAAGATGCAGATTGTCATCCATCAGAAGTAGACAGTGTACATTCATATAATCAAAGTGATAGAATCATTCAATCTGTGTCTGGTTTGTGTTAAAATAGTTTGATTCATTTAGCTGCTTTAATTTAATTTGAATATTTATGCTTCCTTTTGTTTCCTGTGCATGGCACTAGGCTATTTGACCCACTAGCAATATTACAAATATCACAGAGAGAGAGGAAGTTCAAGACAAGATGGTCTTGGAGAGAGGAAGAATGCGTTAAGTCGATTACGGCGTGAAGCTCGCCTTGGGAAAGCTAGTACCTTGGACAAAGGTGATTATGCTTATTTTTATGTTTTGCCACTCTATATGTTAAAATATTTAATTACTTGAACCTACGAAGTTTCAGAGGAATTTCTATAAACTACTACCAGACTTAGTCAATTTGGGGATATCTTGTGAAATTCATTTTGTATATCCTTGTCAATCTAAGGAGGTGATCCTGCCTTAATCGGAAATAGAAGTCTTAGATTTGATATTGGGACATGATATGTTCCAAATGGTAGTTATAGGATTCCGTGAAACCAGCAGTATCATTTAGGTGATTGATTGAGCCAATTTAGCAAGTGAATGCAAAAATCATCTCATTCATAATATTTAGTTTTAAAATGAATTAGTTTAGTAGCTTAGGACAAAAATGTCTGCCTTCTGTAGTATAAGATTACTTCTGCATCCTGTCAAGCTGCTGCTTAGTATCCATGATTGGCTTTTGCAGATAATATATAGTATATACTTTGCTCACTGCAGTGATTGCTATGAAAATTTTGAACCAAACCCATTTTTTCAACATTTATATGGACATGCTATCATATTCCAATATGTACCTGAAATCTGATTTGTAAATTTGATGCTGTTGAACTGAGAACAATTGTGCTGCTATTGTTTAAGGTTAATAGCTGAAGTGACAATCACATGTCCCCTAGACGAGCAAAGGAAGTAGAAGCCGTAAGAGACACATTGAGTCTTGTGAGCTCACAAAGTAGACTCTTTTTATTTTTGACAGTTTACAGTTTGAGTTTTTGATTACGTTAAAGATGGCAACATCTAAGTAGGAATTTCTGTCGCTCAAATGTGACAGTATATATATAGCAAAGGTATCTTATACTTGAAGATTGCCATGTTGAAATTCCTCCTTCACCTTTTGACATAGATACAGTTTTTCGGATTTTAGTTGCATAGAAAAATGTGTAGAAACTGCTACATCATGGAATCAGAAGTTACAACAAAGATATTCAATATTTTGTACTTCTGCTTTTGTTTTATTGATTGCATGGGGTTCTTGGTTATGCAAAACAATTACAATATCTTTGAAGATCTTAAATCCTCAGAGATGGTTTACTATATGTTTGATAGAAGTGTATGTACCTACAACAGCAATAAATGATCCAGTTATCAAGATCCCAACAATCATCACCAGCTCGAAGCTGAAACTCCTGGCAGTTCTATCGATCTTCAGGTAGCAGAGGCAGGGGAACAATATTGAGACGTTGATGCTCAAGAAAGCACCGATAAAAGCCATGACGTACCCAAAAAAAGGAATGGTTAATGCCACTGCTAATGTGCTTATCATAATTGATGTCCTGACCAAGATACTCAGAGATCTTCTTTTGTCAATATTGAAGTTGTCTTCAATAGCTCTAGCAATTGGAGTAATGATGACAGCATACTTGGTTAAGGGGTTTACAAGGGTTGTATATATTGCAATTTTTGCACCAAGTTTTTTGATAGGGAGGTTTAAAGTCACTTGAGACTTCAAATAATCTCCATACATACGGTAACCAAGAATTGCCATTGATCCATAAATGAAGGTGCTTGTAATAAAGCAAACCACTAAAACCTGCAATCGGAGCGGATGGAAAGTGAGCCAGAAAACTGTTATATCAACATAAAAGTACTTTTAAGGTGCTTTTTCTTTAAGGGACAGCGACAGACAACGAAAGGCAAGACAAAGACATGGTTTACCTTCTTTTTGGGTTCTGGTGTATGTGAAAAAAGACATTATTTTCATCGATAAGAACTGAAATTAAAGATTATGGGGAGAAGAATATGTACCTTAGAAAACTGGGTTCTATCTTTCATAGAATTGCACAAAGTTGGGACAACTGCATGACAACAATAACAAAAGGCATATAAACTAATAGCAGTGGGCAAACCACTCCAACTCCAAAGCAAATCTCCTTCATGAAATCCTACTCCATCCACCGTACCAACCCACAATACACAGCCAGGCAGCACCACAGAAGCCAAAACCCCACCTGCAGATACATATGCCAACTTCCCTAAACTCCTTAGCCATGTTGTTGGCAATATTACAAGGGAAGTGAGTAGAACAAACCCTTGTTTCCCTCCAATTTTCAGCCCTCCAATTCTGAAATGCATGTTTGGAAATAAGTTGTTTAAATTATCACCTTCCAGTATCAGAAGCTCTACTGCTACCAAATATAGCTCAATATGCATAAAAATCGATATTATGGCTTTTCCTTTATAACCAAAAGCTCTTTCTCCTATATCTGGGTATGTTTTGATGGTTGCATCTGTAACCATACATCTTCTTAGGAGTGAAGCTGTATATAAGCTTAAAATTGCTACAAGGAAAAGAAATATTAAGCTTAGCCACCCTCCTTGTGAAAGTGCATATGGAATTGATAATATGCCAATACCTGCCAAAAAATAATTATAGTGTTCTTAAATACATAACAAACAATGGTTAAATAATATAGAGAGACAAAACAAGAAAGAAAGATTAGAGACCAGCTAAGATATTAATTCCATTAAAACAAGTTCTAAGAAAGGTGGTTCCTGTGACAAGTTCCTGTGGTTGTGGAAGCTGGTTTTGGCTCTCCACCATTTTCTTGGATTATTAATTTGTATTAATATGATAAGGCAGACCAAAGTTGGGTGTTCACTAGCTTGAACATAGCTACTTATATATATATAATAAGTGTAACAATTTGGCCGAAACAATTACGAAGATAATGAACTATACTGCTTTTACATAAGGTCCTTCGGTAAAGTAATAGTATTATAAAATCTCTAAATTTATAAAAAGTTATACACAAATTCCTTATTTAACAGATCTAACGGCGCATGTATAACAAACCAATGCGAGGCACATTAATGGGTATGCAAACTGCAAAATACCGTCGTTTTGAAAGGGGGTTAAGAAAAAAAAATTATTTCCTCACTTTCCTCGTTTCTTCTTCTTCTCTTATCTTTTGCAACTTCACAATTTAACCACAACCTCCATATTCAATTATAACCACACTTTTAAACACAAATCAAAGCAATTGATTGATTGCAAATTAGAATTCTAATGTTTCTCTCCTCAAGTGACTTTTTTTTCTCGACAAGCGATTTCTTTTACCCTACTTGGAAATGAATAATTATGATTTTACGATTTATTTATAAATGAATTCCTAATAAAATGGAAATGAATTTTGAGTTAAAATAACTAATTTAAAATTCAAATTTAAAATTTATTGTCTTTAAAATATGACAAATTAGATTTACAAAATTTTCCTTATAATTTATTTGTTCCAAAATAACTCTTAATTTTGCAAAATTTCACACAATATTCACATTTGAAATTTTTGGGGGTAAACTTACTTGCTTGGATTTAAAATTCTTGTATTTTGTTAAATTTTTCCGGATTTTATTCATAAAATGATTTATTTTGCGAGATTAAAAAAAACTGTCTCACTATCCCACCTAGAAGTGTTCACAAAATGGACCAGACCGGAAAATGGACCGGATCGAACCAGACCTGATCAGATGGATTAGGTCCGGTCTCCGGTCATTAAAATTTTAGATTTTGGTTTTTTGGTCCGTTCCAGGTAAAACCTGAATTTTTCCGGTCTGACCCTGCAACCCAGATAACTATAATTTTTTTAGAATTTTATTGTTATATTTTGGTTTTTATTGAGAACTTTTGTTTTCAGTGCATACTTTATAGTAGTACTTTTTTTTCTTATATTTGGGCAATCTAGCATGGATCAAGAATTGATATTACTAGTCTAAGATCAGAATAAGTTATACATTGAATTCTAGAATTGTTTTGCCCCTATTTTTTTTTATGAAATGAAATATTTATATCTTTAATTCTTTTGATGTTGGTATATTACATAAACAAATTGGAACTCTAATTTTTTTTGGTACTTCTTTAGGATAAATTATTAAATTTTAATAATTTACTCTAGTACGTTATTGTTGGTTTTTATGTAAAAGAGAATTTTTTTTATTTTTTAATTTAAAAAAAAGTTGAAATAGGTCCAAACCGGTCTAAACCCTGATCCGGACCGGACCGAGCCGGTTTGGACCGGACCTGGACCTGATAAATTAGGTCCAGTCTTCGGTCCACATAATTTGTCTAATCCGGTCTTCCGGTCCAAGCGGTTTTAGTCCGGTCCAGTCCGGTTTTGGACCTATGAACACCCCTACCTGGATGTATTCCCATTAAAATCTCTAGTGTCACTACACCGAAGCTATAGACGTCGCACATTTCATTCACTATCATTGTGTATGCTAGCTCTGCATGTTTATCCAATTACTCGTAAGTTTGCAACAGCAATAAAGGATTGTTTATTATGTGAAAATAATAACCGTCGTCATAATTTTGAATTAAATAACCAACGAATTTTAAAATTCATCTTATATGATGATGCTAAAATAAATGTACCTGGGCTGTATATCCAAATGTGCCGGCAAATGAAGTCCAATTTGAAGAGTCAAGCATCAAGAGTCTTGCTGTACCAAAATCCGAGACATGAGCCTCGAAATTTGAATCCAACAGAATATTGCTACTGGAAATGTCTCTATGAATAATAGGAGGAAAGCAATCGTGGTGCATATACGACAGTGCATTAGCTATACCCTTGATAAGATTTAGCCTCTTGCTCCAATCCAACTCCATTGCTTGTTCTTTGTCACATAATATCCTTTTCAAACTTCCTCTCTCAATGAAGTCATAGATAAAAAATGAATGTTTGGAATGTGAACAAAATCCGTACAACTTCACAATGTTTCGGTGACGAATGTTTGTAAGCGTGGAGATCTCACATTCGAATGCTTTCAAATTACTCATCTCATCATTTTGTGATCCGTAATGAATTTTTTTCACAGCAACCACTCTACATGTTGGCATTATGGCTTTATAGACAGTTCCATAACCTCCCAAACCAATGCAATATTTAGAGCTGAAATCTTCTGTTGCCTCAATGATGTTGCTGTATTGTATATCATTATCAGGACTCCATATGGAAAAAACATTTTTTGTCTCGGGTTCAGCTCTTTTGATTACCATTCTTTTACGAAGAATGAGGAAACAGCCTGAAAAGACAAAAGAAAGCAACAAGCAACCCAAGAGAGGAAGAACAATAAGAATAACAACATGTTTGTTGGTTCTCTTGGTTTTGGTGATTATAAGAGAAGAACAAGGCTTTAAGTGAGTGTTGTTGCCACACAACTGCTTGTTGTTTCTTAGATCTTCGAATGGAGCTTCACGAAAG
>CATIWJ010140283.1:0-10560 GCA_949640765.1 Croton laevigatus | reverse complement strand
GAAGTAACTTTAATTGCCAAACTTCAACATAGAAACCTCGTCAGGCTTCTTGGATGTTGCCTTGAAAATTCTGAGAAGTTGCTTATCTATGAGTATATGCCCAACAAAAGTCTTGATGTTTCTCTCTTTGGTCATATTCTTTAACTCCATCTATAGCACATGTCATCATACTCAAAATGTAAAAACTAACTTGGATTCTTTTTTAATGGATGCTTATAAACAGATTCAAACAAGAGCAAGAATCTTGATTGGAAAAGGCGCCGAGGCATCATCAATGGGGTTGCTCGAGGTCTCTTGTATCTACACGAGGATTCACGACTTAGAATTATTCACCGGGATTTAAAAGCTAGTAATGTTTTGCTCGATTATGAAATGAACCCCAAGATATCAGACTTTGGAATGGCCAGAATTTTTGGAGGAAATGATACTAATAGTACAAATCGAATAGTTGGAACATAGTAAGTATGAAGATCCATTCCCACAAACACTTTTTACTTTTCATCAACAATTTCGTCATTTGCCTGAAATTCTTTGGTTTTCCTTGAATTCAACTAGTGGATACATGTCTCCAGAGTATGCAATGGAAGGATTATTTTCCATAAAATCTGATGTTTATAGTTTTGGAGTTCTGCTGTTGGAGATCATTAGCGGAAAAAGGAATAACGGGTTCCATCTTTCAGAACAAGGCGAAAGCCTCCTCACATTCGTATGTTTCCTGTCCTAATATCTCACTTGAATTGAAGAAAGCTAGCAATTGTTTTAATTACTTATTCTTTTTCTTACAACATTTCAGGCCTGGAAGTTGTGGTCTAAAGGTCAAGGATTAGAATTGATAGATACATCATTTCCAGAGTCAAGTTCATCAGCTGAGGTCCTCAAGTGCATCCACATTGGATTATTGTGCGTGCAAGATGACCCGACGCAGAGACCCACCATGTCATCTGTTGTTGTTATGCTAGCAACTGATACAATAGCTCTTCCTGAACCTAAACAACCTTTATTTTCTGTTCATCAATTTTTAGCAAGATCGGTTCCATTTTCAAGTCCCAAAATTTCTCTAAATGAGGTAACTTTGTCAAATGTAGTACCTCGCTAATTGCCCTGTAACTCTCTATTCAGCAATCTCATATGACCTCATGTACTCTGCACTTGATTTATTTGATTTCAAATTCAATATAGCTAATAAACAGGGGAAATTACTCTTTCAGGCATTTTATCGAACATTAAGGTCTCTTTTTTCTACACTAATAAAAACCTTAATCTCATCAATGGTCACCACGGCGAAATAATACAATCTGTAAACTCATTGAATGGTGGATCGGTTGCTAATGGCACAGAAATTGGAACCATTCTACCTGCACAAAATGCAGGTATGCAGGTTTTTTTGGCTCAGGAAGAACAATTTGTTCACTTCCCAATAATACAACTACTATAGAAGACATGATAGGTCTATCTTCTGGATCTTCTTGTACACATAAAAGACCAATATGCATACATCTTATAATATCTTCTGTAGGACTTTTTTCCATCAATAAAGGGTCTATAAATTCTAGCAATTTTCCTTCATTCCATAATTTCCATGCCTGCAAGATGATGGGAAAAAGAAAAATTGTAATCTCAGCTCTTTGAAGGGAAATTTTCTGTTTTGGTAAATTTGAACTTACATATGCTACAAGTGTAGGAGCAAGTCCTGTAATGTAAAACCCACTATTTTGCTTCCCACTTAAGAACCCAAGGACTGTAACACCAAAGCTGAAAACGTCTGATTTTACAAAAATAGTCCTTCCATTGCATATTCTGGTGCCATATATCCACTGTTTTGCATATTTTAAACAAGTATTATAAGAATAATGAGGGGAAATATAGCGAATTGAAGAGAAATTAGTTGCACTTACTATGTTCCTGCAATTCTCTTGGTGTTGGCTGTGTTCAGAGTTTCACCGAAAATCCTTGCCATTCCAAAATATGATGTCTTGGCAACCATTTCTTGATCTAAATAATACATTACTAGGCTTTAAGTCTCTGTGAATAATTTTAAGCCTGGAATCTTCATGGAGGTAAAGTAGTCCTCTGGCAATTCCATTAATAATGTTGTAGCATGTCTTCCAATCAAGTTTTGCCCGTCTATTAGAATCTGAAATTGGTATTAGAACACAGTTCTTAAGCTTTAATTTCATATGAAACACAGAATTTATGACGAAAAAAAAAAGCGGATAATTAAGGAACAGACCAAAGATAAACACATCAAGACTTCTATCCGGCATGAATTCATATATCAGTAGTTTTTCATCTTCTTCTAATCCACATCCCAAGAGCCTGAGAAGGTTTTTATGTTGAAGTTTTGAAATTAGTATTATTTCATTCTTGAATTCCTCTAATCCTTGCATTGATTTCCCATCAGTCTTTTTACTGCTATTTCCTTCCCATCTGGTAACACACCCTGAAAAATTTTTTACCGATTTTACGAATTTCTACTCATGAACAACTGAAAACAATTAGAAACTGAGCAAAAGATTGGATTATTACCTTATATACAGTGACAAACCCACCTTGACCAAGCTTATTTGATATAGAAAAATTATTTGTAGCTGCTTCTAGAGTGACCAGATCGAAAAAAGGTAGTTCTTTAGAACTCATCAAATCACATGTTTCTGTAACTGATATTCCCTTAGGAGTTGCAGTTCTTGTAATAATGCCATCTGGCCTTTTTCCCCATCTAAAGAAAAGTAAAAAACATGCGTTCTATTTTCTTTGTAATTCAGATTTCAGAGGTGATTTAGACTAATAAAAAAGGCAAAGAATTTGGATTTACCTTCAATTTGTTTTCTTTCTCTGCAGTGAAAAAAAATCCAAGATCCAATAAGAACAGCAAGAACCACCATGGGTATACAGACAAGGAGCAAAATCATCCAAATCTCCCATTTACGCCCCTTTTTACAAACCATAGAACATGATTTTTCTATTTTGAATTTGCAAAAAATCGAACTTTTCAAATCAAAAGATCAAAATTTTAACTTGCCTCTTGAAGAAGGGGTATGTTAATAAGTTTGCAGAAGAATTATAAAACCTAAAGCTCATATCTGACATTACAATTTCTGCTAACAATAATCCCACCTTGGCTTGAATAACAGCAACCTTTAAGATCTCCAAAAGATTGATTTAAACAGCTAAAACATTCACCTCCATTAATGTCCTTAGTACATTGAACAAGCCCAAAAATGGGTTTCCCCGAAAATTTAATTTCCCCTGTTGAAAACATCTGTTTTGAAATCAAAAGCAGCTTGATTTGCAATATTCTTCAACAAATACATCAAAACTTCATTAAATTGAACTGGGTTTGATACATTTTTCTTCTATGTATCCCAATCTACATACTTCGCTCAATTATCTTGTGTTGAGAAGAACATTTTGTTAGAATATCGAACTTGGCATGATTCGTACCATATAATTGCATCTTTGCTCTTACATGTCTTCTCAAGCTCTTTTCCTGCTATTTAACACAGTTTTTGCGAGTTGAAGCATTGATATCTCCTCTGCAAAGTGCTTGTCCATGGATTTTATCAGGGGAATCTCCAATAGAAATGTTATAAAAACCTGTTAATGGAGTTTTTGAAGTTAAGATCTGAAGAAGAAGTTTAGGGTTGGTTTCAAATGTAGGGTTAGTACTATAATTGTTGCTGGGTGAGCAATCTTGAGAGAGAAAATCTGAAGCAATAACAGATTTAGATAAGAAGAGCATTAAAATGTGTATGATTAAGAACAGTATATCTACTGATGAAAGGGCAATTTTGTCCATCTATTTTGGAGATTTTTGGATTCCTAATTTGAGAATAATAGGATGTTAATGTAATTTTAAATTTTTAATCCAAGTCATTTTCTAAAAAAAATAAAATTAATCCAAGTCAAACCAAATTTTTGCTATAGAATATTTAATTTATCTATGTTAAGATCTGGCCACTGGAATTTTATTTTTTATTTTTTCTTTGTCAATTATAATTTCAATGTAGATAGGAAATTTACAATTGCAGTTCATGGAGTTATGATTAATAATATTCTTAAAAAATTAAATTGAAGGACAGTATGGTATAATAAACCAAAAATCTGATGAAATATTTTAAAAATATTTTTAAAAAATTAGACTGAAGGACAATATTGTATAATAAATAAAAAATCTAATGAAATATTTTAAGAATATTCTAAAAAAACCTGGATTGAAATACAATATAATATAGTATGCCAAAGATCAATAGATCAATAGTAATATTGTAAAAATCTAATGATTAAATAATATTATGATCAAATATCAAGATTAAATAGTAAATTTTTTATTAATTAATAAAAAATTATTATATAAAAAAGAGGGGGGAAAATAATTAAAAATAAGAAAAATATATTTTCATTTCGTAATAAAATGAACATAGCTTGTGTAATAGAGCGGAAGTGTATGAGTAGAGTAAGTTATGTAAATATGCAAATAGAGATAGAAGAAATGATGGTGGGTTAATTGTCCTCATTTAGAATGTGAGATGCTTAAAGGGTGGCTAGGATTTCGGATGTAAGTGCCTTATGACCCGGCACTTTAATTGAGGAAATGGTAAGAAGAGAAGAGCGAGTGAGAAGATCATTTACCTCATCCCTAACACCAACTCTCTCCAAAGCAACTTCATCAACGGTCTTAATACTTACTGTAACAGCCTAAAAATAATAATTCTTGATTAACATAAATAAGAAAAATGATTAAATTGTAAATTTTCAATAAAATTAGACTAAATGAAAAATAAATTATATTTAATTCTAATAATGAATTATTTAAGGAGATTTAATAAAATGTCTAGAAAATAATTAGATTGAGTAAATGAGTATTTTGAGTATAAATTTGATATATTTTGCAAATCGGTAAATTTTTACCATATGAGGTAAAATGCGGTAAAATGGTAAATTTAAAATTTACCCTAGTTAAATGGTAAAATATTTAATTGAGTATAAATATGATAAAAATAAGGTAGACACTTAATAAACCCATAGACAATTGTAAACTCTTGTAAACAATGATAAACCAATTTAATTTAATTTGAAAATTAAGTAAAATTAAGTAAAATCAAGTAAAATTAAGCATTAAAATTATAATTAAAATTTAGATTTCTTTAGAGATAAACTTAAATAAATATTTGTGACATTTTTATCCAATATTGAAGATATAATTTGAAGGGTTTACAATTAAATGAAAAATATGAATAAAAATGGATTAAAAGTAAATTGTAATTAAATTTTAAATGCAAGTAAAATTTAATTCTGCCATATACCATAATTGAAGTAAAATTATTGATGAAAACAATGGGAAGCAAGTGGGAGACAAGAAAATGAAATTTAATTTGATATTTAGTGAATTTGTCAAAAAGTAAATAGTAATTAAATAGTAATTAAAATAATTAAAAGCTAAAATACAAAATTAATAATGTAATCTGGTCTATAAATCAACCCCTAACCTATGATGAGTCATTAGAGTGTCTAAAATTTTGGGTAGGCTTCAAAAATTGAGAGAAAATACACAAAAATCCGAAAATACCACAAATTTGCCAGCTTGCCCAGTCTGCTGCCAGAAGCCCTGTCGTTCGACGAGCAGAGGACGTCGGTCGGCGAGAAACATCGGCATCGTTCTGCGGGCGAGCTTCTGTCGTGCGGCGTGCGGCGAGAAATCACGCCTGTTGTCTGGGGTGCCGTGCCTCCATCGGGAAATTACAGCGTGGTCCTTTAATGTTCCTTCCGTCTTCAATTTCGTCCCTCCTCCCAGATTTTCCTTAGGTATTGACACTCAAACCTATTTTCCCTCTTCAAACACGTCCAAAACACTGATTTAATAATTAATAAAGTTTAATTTTTGAAATTAAATATTTTTGGGGTGTCAATAAATTAATTAAATGTCATAATTAAATTTAATATGACTAAAATAAATATTAAAAACTGATTTTTGAGATAAAATTAAAAGATGAATATTTTATTAATTATTTAGTAAGTGATTTAATTTAAATTTGAAATTAAATATTCATGTGACTTAATTAAAATATATGGACAATAAGATTAGGTTTAAAATACATATAAAATGAGTTTAATTCAATTATTTGGCAATATCTACTGAATAATACTTATTGAACAACATTTGTTTGGACAATTGGACTAATTAACAAAGATGAAAATTTAATACCAATATATGGACAATTAAATTAAAAGATCCAATTAAAAATAATTATATGACACAAATGGACTTTTTGATGGACAAAATTATAGACAAATACCTTACGACTATTGGATATGGACAGTGATAGGATAAAGGACAGTCTGAAAAATTAGGAGATAGAAATAGTAACAAAGGAGACAGGTTTGATACTTTAATTAATGTAAAGTTAAATTTTGTGCATGATTTTAATATTTGCATTAAATGATTATTTATAAATATTTGTGATAAATGTTTATTTATCTGGATATGATTTATTTGAGATTGTGATTTTTATTAATAAAAGAAAGAATTAAGAATATTGAATATTCTTATGAAAGAGTAAAATTAGTATTTTGATAAATTAAATTGATATTATTATCATCATTATTATTATTACTACAATTAATATTTTTATTATTATTATTATCATTATCTGTACTACTACAATTATTATTATTTTACTATTACTATTATTAACATTAATTTTTGTTATTAATATTATTTTACAACAAAAATTACTATTATTGTTATTTTAATTAATGTTAATATTGTTATTTATATTTTAAAGATATATTGATTTTACAAAAAGTATTTAAAAAATATGATTAAGTATTTATTAATATCTTTTTAATAAATCAAGTTATTTAGTAAGTTTTGAATAAAGTATTATTTTGATATATTACATAAGTAATTTTTATACATATAAAGAGTTAAAATATTTTGGAAAACTATTATATCTTTTGAAAAATACAAGTTAAAATATTATTTTGGAAAATTGCTATATAGTGAATTTTTTAAAATAATTTGTCAAAGTAAAAAATCAAAAATATTTATGATTAAGGAAATTATATTTTTTTAAAAAAACTTGTGTAAAAGAATTTCAATAAATAATATATAACAAATAAAAGTATTTAATTTAAGATTAAAAGTATTTGATATCTTTAAGAAATATTTGATATATATATATGTTATGAAAATTTATAGATGTGTTGGTAAATTTGTTATTTTTGGAATAAATACATTTTGATAAAAATAAATACCGTATTTATTAAAGATGATTAAATAGAGTATATTTGACAAAAATAAATATGTTGAAAAATTTATTATGATTATATTTTTGAAAAAGATGATGATTTCAAATAATGATATTTTTGTTAAATAAGTGTTGAATTATGAAAAGAAAATTGAAGAGATATTTGATAAATGTGAAATTGATACAGTAAATATTTATTGCTCTACTTAGGATAAGTTGAACTAGTGAGATAAGGGTATGATGCATCATATACTTAGCAGTACTACGAATTTTTGAACAGATTGAATAGAGAAATAGATTTAAAGGTGATACAGACTGAGTCAGTCGTATCACCGAACAGATTTTGATTTTGATTGAATTTTTTAATACGGTCGTTTAAATTGAAAGATAGAATTTGGATTATGCGTGGAAAATATCATGCCATTCGGAAATACAGATAGAGACTTTATCCCTGTGTTCACCTAAATGCCTAATAGAGCTAAACAAGTAAGATTTTGAATTGTGCAAATTATTTTATTATATGATTTACAGTATTTAAATATTGTTTTTAATTATGCACGATCATTTAAATTATTTATGCTTTATATTAGTTAAAATATCCACTGGGCGTAATCGATCAGCAAATTTGGTTGATTCTGAACTTGTAAGTCTCCGAAAGATTGAAAGAACAGGACTACCAAATAGCTTGTGGGCCCGAAGAACTTAGTTGGCATTTACTGTGAAGATGAATCAGCATGAGCAAAGCTAGAATAGTAGAACTTGTATAGAAGGGGAAAAAAAGTACCCTTATTTTGTAACTTAGATAGAATATGACATGGAATATGTAATATGGCACGTCTTGATTCGATTGTAAATGGTTGGGTTAAAGGGTGTTACACTTACAAATTGCTTGTCAAATTGCTTCTTGAATTTGGCAAATTACAAGGAAGTCATGGTATTAGGGGCTTGATTGGGTAGAGTTCTAGGAAGCCCATGAGGATCGTTGGAGTCTAAATCAATCATATAAATGTTCTCTACCCTTTGCCCAGTCAATACAATTGAGTTATTATCCAACTTTATGACTATGCATTGTGTAGAGTCAAAGATAACTTTACAACCCATGTCACAAATTTGGCTAATACTCAAAAGATTATGTTTGAGCTCTATAACTAACAAGACATTGTCAAGTGGAGTATCCTTACCAATTTTTCCAATACCAATTACCTTATCGGTGGCATTGTTTCCAAAGGTGATGTATCCACCATCCAATGGATCCAACTTGGTGAAAAGCTTCCTTTCACCACTCATGTGACTTGAGCATCCACTATCCATTACTCATTTGTTCTTTTTCATGGAGCTCCTTAGAAAAACCTAGAAACACATCACTTAGTTTTAGGTACCCAAACATATTTGGGTCCTTAGAGATTAGTTAATTGGTCCATAGGAATCAATTTCAAATGCACTTTTCTTATGTAGCAATGTGTGTTCCTATGTCCATTTCTCATGCAATAGTGGCATTTTGTGTTATTCTTTCTATACGATGCATGATAATGGTTCCTTCTTTGGAATCTTGATTTGGGAACATAGGGTTTGGAGCCATATCCACCCTTACTATGCTTGTTCCCATAAGCATGATGCATATGTTTCTCCTTTGGTTGTTCAACTATTGGAGCTTTCCCTTTATCCTTTGTAGGAATAAAGGTGTTACATTTATGCACACAAATATTAGTCAATTTTTTAATTGACTCAACTTGAGGAGAACTAGATGATAAGACAAACTTTGTCTCCCTAGAGGCTTGACCCATAGTATAGCCTAAACCTCTAGTATCTTTGTGACCTCTAGTATATTTGAGAGCATTATCAATGACTTGATTTCTCTCATAACTAGCAATGAGATCCTTCATTTTTTATTCTTCGACACAACATCGGAGCACTCAATAACACTACATCTCAATCTTTCAATTTCCTTTTTCATTTCTAAAATATCATCTTTCACTTTAGCATTTTCTTCATCAATCTTTAAACATTTATTTTTGTATTTGTCGTTAGCTTTTAAATACTTGTCACATTTTGAAGTTGCCTTACTAAGCCATTGCATTATCTTTTCATCATCACATTCAAGCATAGACATGTCATCACAATCATCAAAGGAATCACTATAATTTTTAGTAAGGGATTGAGAGTTAGAAGAAGATGATACCTCATTGAAAGCTTCTTGGTTAAAGACTAAGCATTGTGAAGAATTGCCACTTTCATCATCTTCAAGAGCAACAAGGCATAAGTTTGCAACTTCTTTACTTTCTTCCTCTTCTCCACTAGAGGAGTCACTATCACTCCAAGTTTCCTTAAAGGATTTCTTCTTCTCCTTCCTTTCTCTTCTAGCTTCCTTGTCTTTTCTTCTTTCTTCCTTATCCTTCTTCATCTTGTCCCTTCCAAGTTTGAGACATTCACTCCTTAGATGCCAATATTGCCACATTCATAGCAAGTTGGTTCCTCCTTGGATCTCTTCTTGAACTTTCTTCTAATTTCAAATTTCTTTCCAAACTTTCTTGTGACAAAAGCCTTCATCTTCTTGAACTCTTCATCATCACTTGAATCTTCATCACTAGATGATGACTCATCCACTTGCTTCTTGCCCTTCTCACTAGCCTTGAGAGCAATAGTTTTCTTCTTATCTCCTTCTTCCATGGCATTGCTCTCTTTTCTCTTGTCAATGGTGAGCTCCCATGAGATGAGGTCACCAACAAGCTCATCCGTTTTAAGTGTATCAATGGCATTTGTATTACGGAGAGAAATTATCATTGCATCCCATTGCTCTGATAATGCTTTAATAAGTTTGTCATTGACTTCTCCCGATATCTTGTGTATGCCCAATTTTCTCAATCTTGATACCAAGGCAAGAAATCTATTAGATAGCTTGGTGATGTTGTCATCCGGCAATCTTTTGAATGTTTCATATTCAAAGATTGTGGCATACTTCTTTTCGACCTTGACTTGTTCGGTGCCTTCATGATAATTGTTAAGTGTTCTCCACATACTATATGGTGAAGTGCAATTGAGGATTCTAGATGCTTCTTCCTCATTGACACTTTGCAAGATGAGACTCATATATTGACAATTTCTCTTGTATTTATGCATGAAATCTTGTTGCCATTCTTCTCTTGGTACGTTTAAGCTCTTTAAGCATGAATTTCCAAAGACCTAAGCCTTCAAGAAACCACTCCATCTTAACTTTCCAAAGTGAAAAATTTGTTCCATTAAAGAATGGTCTTGAGTTATGGTTGTTTTGCTCTTGATAAACTGCCATGAAGATCAACTCTTGCAATTAAGCTTG